>CANXYC010482947.1:0-36157 GCA_948193065.1 Aleurites moluccanus
AGAAGTGTTTTGTTGTGTTTTCTATTTGGGCAATGATAATATTACAGGGGAGACTCTGTCCGATTTTCTGTAAACTTAAAGTATTTTTTTTTAAAAAAAAAAATTTCATAAAATGATTAAATGAAATGAAGTATGTAACTTGGGTTCTTCGTGGTACTAGTATGTAAATTATTCCCGTGCCCTAGGACCGTCATAGCCCTATAGTGTGGGTTGTGACACGGATGTTCCAGTTCCTCCTGTACTTCCCGTACCAGTAGTGGTACTTGAGTTTGAGGAAGTTTCATTTGAGAAATTTTTGAAGCTCAAGCCTTCAGAGTACAAAGGTGAGATCGATCCTATAGATTTTTTTGAGGAGATAGCGGAGAAAGTTCAGATTTTGAGGATCCCCGATAGAAGAGCAATTGAGTTTGTAGGATATTTGATGAAGGCCAAAGCTAAGGATTGGTTTAGACGGAGTATTCAAGGTATGCTTCAGGGTCATGAGGAGTTGTCTTGGGAGAGGTTCAAAGAGTTGGTTCTTAATGAGTTTCTTCCAGAAAGTGTGAGGGATGCTAAGTCCATTGAGTTTGAGAGGTTGGTTCAGACTCCTGGTATGACTGTTTCAGAATATGCAAAGAAATTTAGTCAATTGAGTAAGTTTGTTCCAACCCTTCTGCCTATAAAAGTAGCTCAAATTCAGAGGTTCCGTAGAGGACTTATAGCTCCATTGTTTAAATTTTTGGTTGCTCTTGAGTTTGACTCTTACTCTAAGCTTGTGGATAAGGCTAGAGTAATAAAGAATATAGAGATGGAGATTAGATTAGAAAGGGAAGAGAAGAAGAAGGCTAAGATTGGAAGTTCCTCCAAGCAGGATAACGGGGTGAAGAGTATGAATATCTCCCACCAATCAGCTTCCCAGAGCGGATATAGAGGACCATCAAGGAGATCCCAACAGAGATTGAATCCTTCTAGATTTGCTTCTCAGATGAGCTATGGTACAACCAGTTCTGCACCACCTAGGACTTCTAATCCTTTTTGCCCTACGTGTGGTAAGCTTCATAGAGGACCTTGTCTCTTTGGGTCAGGTGCATGTTATGAATGTGGACTACATGGATATTTGCTTAAGGATTGTCCACAGCCTTCTTTTGGAGCTAGACCTCAGTCTTCTCAGACTACAGTTCAGATGGTTAGGGAGAGGAGTGTGGGTTAGCAGTCTGACATTGATCGTGATATCGTGGGTAGGACTCCAGAGGCAAGTAGAGGTTTAGGTCAGATTCTTGGACAAGCTACCAGTCAGGCACCTATGGGAAGAGGTAGAGGAAAAATGTTTGCTCTTACTCAGCAAGAGGCCCAAACTTCTTACACTGTGGTCACATGTATTCTTCCTATTCAGGCTTTGAATGCTAGAGTGTTGTTTGATTCAGGAGCTACGCATTCGTTTATTTCTTTATGTTTTGCTAAGAAATTGAATGTACCATGTGAATTGCTTATGAATGCTTTGGTAGTATCGACTCCTTTAGAGGAAGAGATTGAATTTCATGATTTTTATCTATCTTGTGTGGTTAGAATAAGTGGTAAGAGTTTAGAAGTAGATTTGATTGTGTTACCTGTGTTAGAATTTGATGTGATTTTGGACATGGATTGGTTGTCCAAGTATTATGCAACCATAGATTGCAATGGGAAAAAGTTAGTCTTCAAGCCACCTTCGAGTGAGGAGTTTGAGTTTCGAGGGGAACGGAGTGAAGCACTATATAATATGATATCAGCCTTAAGGGTGAAGAGATTGATGAAGAAAGGGTGCCAAGGATATTTGGCTTATGTTCGAGATACTCAAAAGGAAGTAAAAGATTTGGAGCAAATTCCTATTGTTAACGAGTTTCCAGATGTATTTCCTGAAGAGTTACCTGGGTTGCCACTGGATAGAGAGATAGAATTTGGTATTGAGTTGTTATCCGGCACCAATCTGATTTCTATTCCTCTATATCGTATGGTACCAGTAGAATTGAGAGAGTTAAAGACTCAATTGCAATATTTGCTTGACAAGGGATTTATCAGATCTAGCAGTTCATCATGGGGTGCACCGATACTCTTTGTGAAGAAAAAGGATGGTTCTATGAGATTATGCATAGATTACAGGTAGCTCAACAAAGCAACTATTAGGAATAAGTATCCTTTGCCAAGAATAGATGATTTATTTGATCAGTTGTAGGGTGTAAGTCATTTCTCCAAGATAGACTTGAGATCAGGTTACCATCAATTAAAGATTCAGAATGAGGATGTGTTAAAGACAACTTTCCGAACAAGATATGGTCACTATGAGTTTCTAGTATTAGAATTTGGATTGACTAATGTACCAGCTGTATTTATAGACTTGATGAACCTGGTCTTCAAGCCATTTTTGGACAAGTTTGTCATTGTGTTTATTGATGACATTCTTGTGTATTCTAAGAGTGAAGAAGAGCATAGAGAACATCTTAGGATTGTGTTGTAGACTTTGAGAGAGCATCAACTGTTTACTAAATTTTCAAAGTGTGAGTTTTGGCTTGAGAGTGTGGGTTTTCTAGGGCACATGGTGAGCAAGAATGGGCTTGAAGTTGATCCTAGAAAAGTGGATGCAATTCTTAGTTGGCCTAGACCCATAAATGTTTCAGAAGTTAGAAGTTTCTTGGGTTTAACAGGTTACTACAGAAGGTTTGTTCAAGACTTCTCCAAGATTGCAACTCCTTTGAGTAAGCTTACCAGAAGCAGGTGAAATTCTTATGGACAGATGCATATGATAAGAGTTTCCAAAAGTTAAAGACATGTCTCGCCATGACACCTATCTTAGCTTTGCCGTTTGGTGAAGGAGGTTATGCGGTGTATTGTGATGCATCAAGAGTAAGGCTTGGTTGTGTGCTTATGCAGTATGGTAAGGTGATAGCCTATGCTTCTAGGCAGTTGAGGAAACATGAGGTGAATTATCCAACATATGATCTTGAGATGGCTGCTGTTGTGTTTGCCTTAAAGATATGGAGACATTATATGTATGGAGAGAAGTGTGAGATCTTCACAGATCACAAGAGTTTGAAATATATATTTCAGTAGAAAGATCTTAACCTTAGGCAAAGAAGATGGGTTGAATTGCTTAAGGATTATGACTGTGAAATATTATATCATCCAGGAAAGGCTAATGTAGTGGCAGATACATTGAGTAGGAAGTTTTTGGGAAGCTTAGCCCATATCCAAGTGAGTAGAAGATCATTAGTGAGGGAAATGCAGAAATTGCGTGATATGGGAATCAGTTTGGATTTGTCAGATTCAGGAGTGCTTTTAGAATATTTCCAAGTCAAGCCAGTTTTCATTGATCAAATTAGAGATGCTAAAGACAAAGATCCTCAGTTGGTGAAGCTAAAGAACAATGTGTAATCAGAGAAAGCCCCCGGATTTCTTGTAACTGATGGCATTGTGAGGCTCGGTGATAGGTTGTGTGTTCTAGCAGTTGATGGTTTGAGGGATATGATTCTTAAGGAAGCACATCATGCTAAGTATAATGTGCATCCAGGTGCAATGAAGATGTACCATGACATTAAGAATTTCTATTGGTGGAGTGGAATGAAAAAGGATGTGGCTGAGTTTATGGCAAGGTGTTTGACTTGTCAACAAGTGAAATTTGAATATCAGAAACCTTCGAGACTACTGCAGCAGTTGCTTTTGCCAGAATGGAAATGGGAAAGAATAACCATGGACTTTGTTGTAGGGTTGCCAAGGATTTCAAGTGGGCATGACTCAATATGGGTAGTTGTTGATAGATTGACCAAGTCAATTCACTTTCTGCCAGTCAAGACAACCTATACAGCTTCTCAGTATGCACAGATATATATTGATGAGGTAGTGATACTTCATGGAATACTAGTTTCCATCATATCCGGTAGAGGTACCCAATTCACTTCAAGGTTTTGGCAGAAATTGCAAGAGTCTTTGGGTACTCAACTCGATTTCAGCATAGCTTTTCATCCACAAATGGATGGGCAGTCCGAGAGAACTATCCAGACTCTAGAAGATATGCTAAAGACGTGCATTCTAGATTTTGGAGGAAATTGGGATAAACACTTGCCATTGATAGAGTTTGCCTACAACAATAGCTATCACTCGACTATTCAGATGTCTCCCTATGAAGATTTATATGGTAGAAGGTGTAAGTCTCCTTTGTGTTGGGATGAAGTGGGAGAGAAATATATTGAAGGGCCTGAATTGATTAAGTATACAGCAGAGAAAGTTCCACTCATAAGGGAAAGATTTAAGACAGCCTTCAGTCAATAAAAGAGTTATGCAGACCCGAGGAGGAAAAACCTTCAGTTTGTAGTTGGAGACTTAGTATTCTTAAAGGTCTCACCTATAAAAGGAGTCTTAAGGGTTAGCAAAAAGGGTAAGTTATCTCCAAGTTACATCGGACCATTTGAGATTTTGGATAAGGTTGGAAAGGTTTCATATAGACTAGCCTTACCACTGAATTTGGACAGTGTGCATCCATTTTTCCATGTGTCAATGCTTCGAAAGTATGTGGCAAATTCTTTTCATGTGTTGCAAGCTCAAGCAGTAGATCTTCACCAAGACTTGACGTATGAAGAGGCTCCTATAGCAATTGTTGATAGAATGATCAAAAAGTTAAGGAACAAAGAGATAGAAATGGTTAAGGTCTTATGGAAGAACCAAGTAATTGAAGAGTTCACTTGGGAAAATGAGCAATCTATGCGAGCCAGGTATCCCCATTTATTTCAAGATTAAAGTGAATTCTTTAAATTCGAGGACGAATTTATTTAAGGGGGGAAGAATGTAATACCTGTTAAATTTTTTTTTTATGATTGTTTGTTTTGAGTAGATTAGTATTTTAAAATTTTCAGAATTAGCATTTGGAAAAAATCTCGTGAGTCAGTTGTCATGATCTTACAGGAGTAATTGGATAGTGTAAAATATAAAAGTTGCATATTTATATATTTAATTTTAAGTCTGTATGGCAGTTTTGTGAATTTTGTGTGTGTGAGGAGGTATGCTTCCTCGATCAGAACATGTTCAGTTTGCTATTCCTGCAGTAAGTCTGAGTCTGTTTGGTTATTTTAAGAATGTTAGAGGCTGAGAGAGTCAAGTATAAGTATGAAAGAAAATGTTTCTTTATGTGTTATATAGATAGTTGTAGGACTTTAACGAGATTGGAGATTGTAGCTCATTTGCGAGCTGGTTTAGAGTGAGTTGGTGAGGAAGGTTTTTCCAGCTCGGCAGAACAGGCAGTGTGAATTGGCTCCTCATTTGTGAGGTGAGATTAGCGAAGTGAAATTGTCGAAGTGGCATTTGGCAAAGTGAAATTGCCGAAGTGACATTTGGCGAACTGGAATTCGGCGAGGTGAATTTAGCGAAGTGGCATTTGCCGAGGTGGCATTTGGCAAAGTGGAAATTGCCGAAGTGGAGAATTGGCGAAGTGAGATTTGCGAAGTGGAGAATTAGCGAAGTGGGATTTGCAAAGTAGAGAAGTGGCGAAGAGGGAAATTAGCGAGGTAGTAGCTTATTTAATGGAGAAGCAGTAGCCATTCTTTTCACTATAATTTCTTCTCTTTTCTTCTTTCTTCTTCATTTCTTCTCCTATTTCTCTCTAATCTGTTCCATTTATTTTCTAATGCATCAATACTCATAATGAATGCATTAAATCATTATATTATTATATTTAAAAGACTTTAGTCATCATTTCAAGTTAAGATTCTTTAAGGACTCATTTTGGAGAAATAAGGTGATTTTCTCCAAACTTCTTTTTTCTTTTAGATTAAGATTTTTGGTAGTTAGAATAATTATTTATGAGTTATATAGAACCTATTATGAGCATTTAAGGCTATTAATTATGGTTGATATGGAAGATACGAGAATTTATAAATTTGATAAATAGTGACATAAATAGTGACTATGTTCATAATTCCAAATTTTCTTTAAGAGATAAATTAAATTGATGTTAGGAAACAATAATAGAGACTATAAGATGGTTAAAATTATAAGGAACCATATTATGTGTCATTATTAAGGAAACCCTAATTTGTAAAATTTGAAGATTTTGATTAGGCTTGGACAATTCAAGGAATTGATGAGGATTTTCATCTAATCAAGGTTGAGCTAAATTGTAGAAAGTTTTGTTGAGAGGTAAGTTATGAATTACATAAATGTATATTTCTCCTTATGAGATAAATTGCTAAATATTCATGTATATACTTTATGATATGAAACCTTTATTGGATTACCTCCTTAACACTTAATGTATAAAATGACTTGGTTATCTTCTTGACCCAAGATCATGAACAAGCCTTTGATATGCATGATATATGGTCTCTTGACCAAATCTGAATTTTTGTGAACATCTTATTATAATGACCTAAGATATACATAAGTATAGAATGCTTTTCCCAATGAGACTAAATTCATTGATCCATGTGCACAATAGGAGCCCAATTGATGGGGTTTTTATCAGTGTTCCACCTAGAGTGGGCTATGAGCTCTAGGCATATGCCCGCGCAAGCATCTGTGTATGTTAAGGTAGCAAGGCTACTGATACGTTATGATAGGATATCAGTTCTATCTTATATGTGATTTGATAATGCCATCCTTTGCAGGCATTCTTATATTCTAAAAGAGAACCATTATTCAATTTATGATATGATTTGATAGTGCTATTTGTTGTAAGCACTCATATTCTTCTTCAAGTATAAGCTTATGATTCTTTCATGTCCAAGTATATGTATATGTATATATTCATGATTTGATACTTTGATTCTTGATTTACCTAATACATTATGTAGTTCATATCTTATTGAGTTGAAGGTTCATCCCTCTTTTGTGGATTTTAGGTGCTAGTGTAGCTCGAGAGAGAGCTAATCCAGAGGATAGAGCTTCCTGATTTCTTTTTCACAAGAAGCTTAGATGTAATTATGCTGAATATTATTTTGTTATGTATATATAAATTATGTCTATTGAAAAGTACTCTCTTAGAGCTCCGTAGATAGATATCAATGGTTAATTTTATTGCCATGGATGGCATTTGTAGATTCTCCTTTATTCCATATTGATGTAAGAACTATCTTTTGATCGGTAGGGAACAAGCGGAGATGTTATGATATAAAATGATAATTTATAAGATATGATGTTTTACATTCAAAATGTATGCTATTATGTATGAGACAAGTTTAGTTAAGGGTTCTACAGGTTTATAGTGGCCTTATGCCAACCTTTGCCCTAGGACCATCACACCAGTGGAGATGGGGGTGTGACAACCTTAATCCCATCCTTGCATATCACATGCCCAAGGAAGCACACTTCGGTTAACCAAAACTGGCACTTAGATAGCTTAGCATACAACCGATGCTCCCGAAGTGTTTACAACACAATCCTCAGATGTTCCCTGTGCTTCTCCTCACTCCAAGAATAAATAAGTATTTCATCAATGAATACGATGATAAACTTATCCAAATATGACCTGAACACCCTTTTCATCAAATCTATAAATGCAACTAGTGCATTGGTCAATCCGAATGGCAACACCAGAAACTCATAATGTCCATAATAGGTTCTGAAAGTAGTCTTAGGTATGTCACCCTTCTTAATTTTCAATTGATGATACCCATACCTCAGATCTATCTTCAAAAAATGGTTGGCACCCTGCAGCTGATCAAACAAGTCATCTATCCGAGGTAACTGATACTTGTTCTTCACTGTGACTTTGTTCAGCTATCTGTAGTCTATACACATCCTCAAAGAGCCATCTTTCTTCCTTACAAATAGTACCGGTACACTCCAAGGAGAACTACTCGGTCTGATGAACCCTCTATCTAATAGCTCTTGTAACTGCACCTTCAATTCCTTTAATTCAGTTGGAGCCATTCTGTATGGTGGAATAGATATCGGGTTTGTGCCTGCATGCACCTCAATCTCAAACTCAATCTCCCTATCAGGGGGGCAATCCTGGTAACTCCTCAGGAAATATATCAGGAAACTCCTGAACAACCGGTATCTGATCTAACTGTACATAAGACTTCTATACATCAACCACATGTGCCAAATAGGCTGAACAACATTTCCCAATCATCCTCCTAGCCTGGATAGTAGAAATCAGGTTAATCCGGAACTCCCGAATATCACCCTGAAACTCAAACTCTGGCTTCCCCTTAGGCTGGAACCTAACTCTCTTCTGATAACAGTCTATAACTTCTCGGTGCCTCATCAACCAATCCATACATAAGATAACATCCAACTCTAGTACAGGCAACTCAATCAAATCAGCACATAAGATGTTATCATCAATTTCAATAATACAGTCAGGGTAGTAATAATCAACATCCACATTATCACCCATAGGAGTAGCAATCATCAATGGCACATAGAATAATCTCCTTTCCTTATTCAATTTGGGTGCAAAATATGGTGACACAAAAGAGTGAGTAGCACCCGAATCGAATAAGGCATCTACAATCTCATTCTGAATCAAGATGGTACTTGTAACCACGTCGTCTGCTCTCTGGGCCTCTTGGGTGTTGACAGCAATCACTTTTCCCTGACCCCCTACCAGCTGGAGCCTGACTACCACTAGGAGCCTGTCCTCCCCTGCCTCTGCCTCTGGCTGTAGCCTCTCTACCCAGATTCTGACTCGCCTGTACCACTGGCTGTGAGACTGTGACAGATGGCTGCTGATCAGTCCTCAATGGACAACTATTCGCATAATGGCCCTGCTGGCTACACCTCAAACAAGCACCAGTCCGTCTCCAACGCTCCCCTCCATGTCTCCGACCATAAAACCTATAAGTAGGAATGCTGGGTGCCTGAGTAACTGGCCTCAAAGAACCCTGAGAGTAAGCAGGTGCTGACTGAACTACTGGCAGTCCCCTACTCTGTAGTCTCCTCTTTTGACTACTAGCTGTAGATCTCTGCTCAAACCGAGGCACTAGCTCTACCTGTCTAGGATGGGAGCTGCTCTCCCCCTCCTAACCTATGATCCTGGACCCCCTTTTCTCTTTTGGTCCCTCTTTGCCCTCTCAGTCTTGTATTTTCTCCTCCATCTGTGTAGCCTTGTCAATCACTGTAGTTAAGGAAGTGAACTTTATAGCTAACAAAGTATTATGGAGTGCAGTATGAAGACCCCTCCAAAACCTACTTATCAAATCAGCCTTTGTAGGTACAATATGAGTAGCATATCTACTCAATTGAATAAACTACTCCATATACTCGTCCACTGATCCGTCTCCCTGCTCAAGCTGCTCAAAATGGATCAGATTATGGGTCTTCACCCCCTCAGTAATAAACTCATCGATAAGACCCTGTCTGAACTCTGCCCATGAAGGTGGGTGCTTACCATAAAGCCTGGCCTAGAAAACCAGATCCATGCCTTACCCTTAAGTAATAGCCTAACCAGCTCAACTGCTCTCAACTCTGAACATGGTAGTCTCCTCACTACCTTCTCCACCTCCTCTAAGAAATCTACAGGATCAATGCTCTGTCTCCTCTAAACTCAGGTAAGTTTAGCTTTAGAAATCTAAACATCGATACACCACCTTCCTCTATCACTCCTCGGTCTCCCTGTACAGCTGGCTCCCTCTGAGCCCCCACTAGCTGCATAGGAGCCGGTGCCACTGGAACTGCTTCAGGTACTACAGGGGGAGGCACTACTGCTGAGTGGGTGGTGGCGGTACCTGCTGTCGCTCCCGCCTCATCTCAACCATCTCTCTCAGTAACTCTAATAAACCCCGCATCATCTCCACTCTCTAGGGGTCATTGCCCTTTTCAGAATCCTCTGAAGTTCGTTGGGATCGAGACGGACCCTCTGATACAGTAATCTCCCTCACCAGTGACTCATTGGAGGCAACCTCTGCCTCCCTGGTATCTCTGTCCTTGTCATCAGACATCTCTGTAATTTGTAGGAAAAAGCAGAAACAGTCTCAGAGAATGACAGAAATGCAGAATAATAACATATAATAGACGATAATAACAATAGACGTCAAAGGAAATCTTATGCTCCATGGTATACTTAATTCTACCCCATTATGTTCTTAGTCATTATTCCTCTATAATTTGGGTACTATTCATCTGTAACCTAAGTTCCACTGTCTGTAAACCTAGTGCTCTGATACCACCTCTGTCATGACCTGCTTTCACGGACCGCGACGGTCCTAGGGC
Organism: Aleurites moluccanus; assembly: GCA_948193065.1. Taxonomy (NCBI): domain Eukaryota; kingdom Viridiplantae; phylum Streptophyta; class Magnoliopsida; order Malpighiales; family Euphorbiaceae; genus Aleurites; species Aleurites moluccanus. The sequence goes on from CANXYC010482947.1 coordinate 10,156, forward strand.
ACGGGAGATGCCAATGGCTACTGACACCCATAGAACCCAGTATCACATACATAATCTATAAACCACAATTATATTATCCATTTTAATTAATTACCATTCATTATGTTATTCTGTCAATCATTCTGTAAATTACTGCAATTGGCTGTAACAGTCATATATCATATCACAATATCATCATATAACTCATAATAACATCATCATCATCATATATATACATGTTCATCTCCTAGCTAACCCATACATACCCCATGGAGCGGCTAGATAATGAACACCAAAAATAATACAGAAATATCAGAAAATATACATCTAACTGACTGCAGATATCCCCAGATGACAGATGATAGGAATCTGCACTCTACTCCTCTCCTGAAATGGATAAACAATGAAAAATTGAGTATAGATGATACTCAGTGAATCTACATACATCATCAATAAAACAGTAGGAAGCAATGAAGCAATAATATCAATAAGTCGAATAACAGTAAACAGAATCTGTAATGGGTTACAGTATAGCCAAAGAATAAAGTACAGGCTTGGTATCATATGGGAAGACAGATAAATGGATGGATTACATGAAAAGAAATCATACAATCTCCAGTAATCCATATGGACCATATAGGTCTCCAGCAAAATATCAATATCAGTAAGCATAAGGCTGATCAGACCCTATGGCCAGGACCATAGCCCCTCCCAGCTAGGTCATCAGTAATACAATGTGCACATCGCCGACAGTATTTTCCCACTACCCTATCGGATCGGTAGCTTTGTCAAGACACATAAGGGTCAATATAACAAGGCAATGGCATCCATCAATCAATCAGTCCAATATCTGTCAATTCAATTATCAATAAGAATAATGGCAATGCTATAGATAACATACAATCAATGATAAATGGTTTGACAATTAAGAAAGACATGGAACAAAAGTTAGTTCGGTGGAGGAAAACGGTAGGTCAATTTGCATGCCAATGTCACTGGTGACAATGACATTCAAATGGTAGGCCTATGGAATACAAAACAACAGGCCAAAAGCAAATGAAGTAGACATTTCATCAAACACATGGTGGGCATACAATGGTAAGCCAATAAGTTAGGTTTAGGTGCAAACTTGACTTGCCCAATTCAATCAACACAAAGCTATATGGTCAACAAAGGTATAGGCATCAAAGAAAAACAATTAAACAACATCAAAATGGATCAAATTGGCTAAGGAATTCAAGCAAAAATAAGCAAAATTCAAAGGAGTGAATAATGATATAGGGTTCGACCAACAATGGGTTTTCAAGGATGGATTCCAATTATCAATTCTATCAATTAGGCATGTTAATTGATGTATTATAGACTCACCTAAAGCTTTAAATCACTTTGAACAAGCCAATTTCCACCAAAATCACCAAATAGCCTATATAAGGCAACCTTGTCCAAATTTCAATTCTACATCAAATAAACCATCAATTAGTTGCCTATTCACATCCAATTGACTAGTTCTAACATCTATTAACAAAATCAATCACTAAATCATCAACCCATTTCTTACAACTTCAACCTAGATAGGAAATTTAGGCATTTTCAATAATTTGTATCAATTGATGCAATCTAACCTAAAACCCATTCAATTCAATCCTAATATCATCTAATTAAACCATTAAAACAAACAAACTAACTTCTTACCTTGATGGAGTGAAGGAGTCTAATTTTTCAAGCCTTAGTTTCTTGATTTTCTTTAGCTCTCTAATCAAATTAATGGAGGGAAATGATAGAACTATGCCTAAATTCAATTTTTCTATGAATTTTTCTAAGAATTTTGGTATAAAATGAAGAACAAATGGATGGGGAAAGGAAGAGAGAAGGGTTCGGCCAAGAAGGAAAAGGAAGAAGAAGATGGAGAAAAATCCTAAGGCATGGCTTATATATTAAGTTACTAATGGCAAATTATACTTTGGTCCTTAAGCTTTCAAGTAATTAGGTTTTGACCCCAACTTCTTCTATAATTTATTCTGTCAACTCTATTAGGATTTAGATTTCAAAGTGGGGAGTAAATAAGCTTATTTTAATTTATACTTATTTATAAAAATGATTATGGAGTCATTCTGCAACCCCGACCGACCAATTTTCACTATTCACCTTAAATTTTTATTTATTTACGATTTTGCCATTAGTTACTTTTTCAGTGTTCCTAAATAATTTTCACTTCTTTCTTTTTACCAAAATTACACACAAATTATAGTGATCTTTTACCCCCAGATCAACTTCAGAAATTCTTCTGTTGATCGGACTGTTAATTTCTTGGCAGTGTTTTCGACATCGCCGCTTTAAGGAAAAGTAACAAGTTGGCTTTCTAACTGTGTCTCTAAAATTATTTTCCATCATGTCAAGACTAATGAACCACAAACTGAGAATTAATTCATGTATGTAAGTTAGGAATTTATAGGATATTACAGGTAGTGACACTTCAAGTGATGAAGACTCCGCCGATGAGGAAGTTAAAGAAAAGATCAACCTTTACTTTATGTCAATGAAAGATGAAGAAGGTTTAATTGAAGACCATGAGGTAACCTCTAACTCTTATACTTTACATGAATTAGAGGATGCTTTTAATGAGTTAATGAAAATCTTTTTGTGTGTTTCTGTGAACAATAATTTTTTACACCCCTTAGACTTGTGCCAAGCCGAATGGCACTAACCGAAGCTCAGCCCATTCACGGACGGACTAAAAAAATACCAGACAAGTTTTAGGCTCGGGCTGCCACCCTCGAGGGGTGGCATTACCGCCACCCTAGGCAAGGGGCGGTGCTGCCTTGCCTTGAGGGCGACAGCATTGCCTGTTTCCTCCACTCCTTCCAGGTGCCGCCCTCCTTTGCACCTAGTGCTGCTCCCCTTTGCACCTGGTGCCTCCCTTCCTCTTTGGCGGCGCCGCCATCCCTCTCCTATGGCACTCCCCCTTCTGCCCGGTGGCAACTTTATATTTTGCACCTTTTTCACCAAATCCCACATAAGGAAATGATGAAACAAGACTTGTTAAGCCTCTATTATAAATAGAGAGCTTCCTCCACCTTTCAAAACACATCGAAAATCACTTAGTTTGAGTTTTCACTATTTGATTTCACTCTCTTCTCCCTCTTATACATGCTTTCTTATTTCTTTAGTTCTCTTTAAGTTAAAGAAGGACAAAATTAAGGCACGTGGTTCCTCCAAACACTTATTAATTAATTAATTCTTCCCTCTACCAAGAGGAATTATGCTCCAAAGAGGCAATCCGACCGTCTATATCACTTTTCAAGGTGAAACTCCGATCCGGAAAGGCCCTCAGAACGCTGCCTCCTCAAAGACCAAGACCAAAGGTATAATCTCGAAACTTGTTCTTTTCAATTCGGTAAAGTACCAACCAAACAAAATATGATAAATTGGGTTTAAAATCAAACTAATCCCTTCGCAAAATGGGCAAACTATGCAGATTTTGATTCCTATTAAAAGGGATAGGTAGGCCTGCTTATTTCAAAAGCATCGAATCTAAAAGCTATAAAAAACTATTTTCCCTTTTCTGCTTTAACTTATTTTGAGGAATGTGTGATCAACCTAGAACCCATAAGGGATAGAGTTGATATCCTCTATTTTGGGGTTTTAGTTGTAATAATTAAAATATTTATTGCTTTATGATTGCTTTACTTATCATTCATGTATAAATGTCATTCTTAAATTGCTCATGAAAAATCATTTAAATCAAAGTTAAGCATAAGAGCCAAGTATTAACCGAAAACCTAGCCCTCAAATCCTCTTTGGTTTCAAAGGTCTAGTATATTTTTCCGTTGGGATAAAGATTGGAGTCAAAAATGGGTTTTCCTTAAAGTTTTCTAACTAAAATAACTTAAGGTAGTGACTCCCCCGTTCAATTTTAAAATAAAAATCAATTCACAATAAAGGCACGATGTCGTCGCAGTAGTGAAAAATCACCCATAATGAGCATTTCGATTCCAAGCGGACCGGACAAGGTGCTCGGGTGAGACCTCACAGTTGGTGACTCCACTTGGGAAGAAACTATTTTTCTAAAAGAAAAAAAAATAAGTGGGCTATCAATTGGTTAAAATTTTTTTACTTGGCTTTTAGTTTAACTGTGATTTTCATGCATCACTACATAACAACCAGTTACAACGTTAAGCTTTTGGATTGTGAGTAGCATTGATTCGAAAACTCTTTTCGTGTATGTTGGGAGATTGCAAAAGTATTCACCCCGTGATGAATCTTTAATCTTTTTGAAGTGTAATGAGCAGTCGTACTATTAGACCCACGCGAAACTCTTTGTTTCACATGTGGTTAGGTATATCACTGCTCTAGTATGACAAGTACCTAATATCTAAACCACCCAAAAATAACTTAAGGTCGCCTCCCAATCTGTGAGAAATCATCCCAAAAAATGAGAGCATCCTCAGTCCTTCCTAGATCCACAGGACCGGGCGATGCTCGGGCGAGGCCTCACAGCTGGCCACTCCACTCACCCAAATGGACCCAAGGCCTATTACCTTCAAACACCTCTCACTCAAATGTACCTAAGGCCCATTAGCCTCAAACCTCTCACTCAAATGGACCTAAGGACCATTAGCCTCAAACACCATCACCAAGATCTCACCAATCCCAAAACCTAGTTGGCACCAAGATCTCTCCAAGCCCAAAACTATTTGGCAACATTATCTCTGAAGTCCAGAATCATTTGGCACCATGATCTCTCCCAAGCCAAAAATCATTTGGCAACATGATCTCTCTAAAGCCCAAACCCAGTTGGCACCAAGATCTCTCCAAAGCCCAAACCTAGTTGGCACTAACATCTCTCCAAGCCCAAAACCATTTGGCAACATTATCTCTCCAAGCCCAAACTCAGTTGGCACCAAGATCTCACTAAGCCCAAAACCTAGTTGGCACCAAGATCTCTCCAAGCCCAAAACCATTTGGCAACATTATCTCTCAAGTCCAAAATCATTTGGCACCATGATCTCTCCCAAGCCAAAAATCATTTGGTAATATGATCTCTCCAAAGCCCAAACCCAGTTGGCACCAACATCTCTCCAAGCCCAAAACCATTTGACGACAAGATCTCTCCAAAGCCCAGATCCAGTTGGCACCAAAATCTCTCCAAAGCCCAAACTCAGTTGGGACCAAGATCTCTCCAAAGCCCAAACCCAGTTGGTACCAAGACCTCTCCAAAGCCCAAGCCCAGTTGGCACCAAGATCTCTCAAAGCCCAAACCAGTTGGCACCAAGATCTCTCTAAAGCCCAAATCCATTTGGCACCATTATCTCACTAAAACCCAAACTCAACTGGCACCATTACCTCTCCAAAATCCTAAAATAAAAAAAATTTAGCCCACCTTACTTTAGGAATCAATTTCCTAGGAGTTTGCAATGCATAACTTTTCCCTATTGACCTAGAACAGAGTTAGATTTTCCTTTTCCCTAAAAACCTAGAATAGAGTTAGGTTTTCTCTTCCATGTACTGATCCCTTTTCTTATCTTTAAAAGGTGCCAATGGCCAACCCAACCAATATGGATGCCATGGACACACTTCTCACCACCATCATTAAAAGGCAAGGGGAAAATTTTGAAGCCATGCTCAAATCCACCCTTAATGCTCAACAAATTAGCTTCAACGAAGCCTTAATCGCTCAACAAGTTAGCTTCAATGAAATATTGATCGCTCAATAGGCCGACTTTTCCAAAGCCCTGACCGCTCAACAAACCAAATTTCACAATGCACTGGCCTATGTGACCAAAACCTTGAATTCCCAGATTGATGACATAAAATCCATGAATCAGACCAGGCCCAAACCAGCTGATCCAAACTCTTCAAATACACCTCAGGTTATCTGACCAACACCAACCCTTCCTTTTCCTTAAATCCTTTTCAAGGTAAGGAAACCTTCACCCATTCACCCATGGAAAAGTCTGTGAAGCACAATACTGTTATGTTAGGACAAGGCCACATAATGGATAGAAGATACAAACAGAATAATAACTTCACTTCCATTACCTCTACCAAACAGAAGAGTCAGTCTCTGAAAAGGAAATTCATGGATTTGGGTATGCCATTGACCTTCATTTACAAGAAGGCTTTGGAATCTAAACTGGTCACACCTTTAGAGTCAAAGGCACCTCCTAACCCTTTGCATAAAAGCTGGAATATGAATGAGTATTGTGATTATCATCAAAGTTCTGGGCATAAAATAGATATGTGCAAGAACTTAAGACACAAAATCCAAGATCTCATTGACATTGGAGATATCCTTCCCCCTGACCCGATATCCAATGCCCCCATTTACCTTCAAACCGTCATCAATCCCTTCAGGTCTAAAGATTTAGATTAGGAGGAAGGTAAGTGGAAATAGACCCCCACCTCATCAACCAACCAGAGCCCAAATTGGCATAGTTTATGGAGGAATTCAAGCCCAGTTAATATGACCTGTCTGAGATTGAGTTCAAATCAAAGTCTAAGTCCAAATCAGAGTCAAATTCAAAGTCTATTTCTTTTTTTTCCTCTGTAGAGTCTGTAATGGATCTCCTTGGTCCTTCTTTTAATTTTGATATAGTCTGCGAGGATGAAACTTTTGTTATCAATGAAATTGTTCAATTTTCCTCTCATATCCTTGTGTCTTTTTTCCCTCTCCATGAATCCAATTTAAAAGAGGCATAAAAAAAATAAAAAAAAATCAATTAACTTTGGCATAGATAATAAATTGAAATTCACATTCATCGCATCATCATTCTATAGTAAGGCTTCTCTAGTCAAGATTATTCAAGAATTTTCAGATTGTTTTACTTGGCAACCTGAAGACATGACAGGTATCAATCCAAGCATAAGCAGTCCATAAAATTCTGACTCATGAGAATGTGAAGCCTGTAAAGCAGAAGTTATGGAGGATGAAGACAGAGTGGTCTCTCAAAATCAAAGGGGAAGTTGCCAGGTTATTGAAGAATGGTTTTGTTGAACCTGTCACTTACCCTTCATGGCTAGCCAAACATAGTGCCTGTGCCCAAGAAGAATGGGAAAATAAGAAAGTGTGTGGATTACAGGAATCTGAATAAAAACTGTCCAAAAAATGATTTTCTTTTAACTCACATAGACTTATTGGTTGACCGCATAGCCAGATCTGAGGCAGTCTGCTTGACTGATTCATATACGGGGTATAATCAAATACAAGTCTATCCACCTGACAAGGAAAAGACAACCTTTGTGACAGAATGAGACACCTACTGCTACAAGGTCATGCCTTTTGGTTTAAAGAATACCGGGGCAATATACCAAAAAATGGCTCCAAAAAAATGCAAATGTAGATACGTAGGCAGCCAACTTTGGGTACGGTATAAAGAATTATAAAATTATCATTTTTTGTGCCCAAATTAATTGATTTGTGCTCGCTAAGTTGAAAACCTAAATAAGGCGGCTTAAGCAAAAATTAGAGCAGCTCGACCAGTTGAAAACCCGGAAGGGCAGCTCGTGCAAAAATTAGAGTAAAAAAAAAATGAATCAAATCATTTCTTGAGTCAATCATCATAGCAAAAGTTGCTAACAAGTCCTCGTCACAGTCATCAAAGTCATTTCAGTATCTTGGCATTAAACGATTGTCATGTTAATCTGTCATGTCTCTTAGCTAATTGGCTAAGTTGTCTTTATCCCACATCAGGGGTATGTCCTTTTGTGTCAATCATCACATTTCTTAGTCAAATCAGTTAAATGGCTAAACTACCTTAATCCCTTATTAGGGGCATGTTTTCTCAAGTCAACATCTAGTCACTGTGGCTAAATCCATCATCTGAGGATAAGTAATCCAAAGTCATTATTCCTTGAGTAGATTGTCCAAATCATCAAATCAAAGAGTCTTTTTTTCTTTCATGATGAATGACTTTATTTCAAGTCATTTGACTCGTGTGTCAATTCCAAAGAATCGAACCGACAAAGTGTCAATCAAGTCATTGACCCGTGTGTCAATCTTACTGGTCCAAATCGACAAAGTGTCAGCCCCAATAATCTTTTCAATCTCAAATAGTAGGAATAGCTCCGCTTGTTTTTCCCATAAAGACAAACTCATAAAACCTCCCATTTCCCAAAAGCAAGTCCAAGCTTAAGGGGCAAAATAGAAAGGATTTAATGGTTTGAATAAAAAGTGTTCAGATTCCTCTAATCTTCATTAGTGAAACCAAAGTCAAAATTCTCAAGTGATCCTTGGATCGTCTGAATAGCCAAGCCTTCATGACCAAATTTAAAACCTATTGCCCTTTTGAAGTTGGGTCAGGTATGGAATAAAAAGTGGATCACGAATCAAGGTCTATGAGCATAAGCAACCAAGTTATCTTTTTAATGGTCCGAAACCATCTGAAAAAGCCTCTAGCCTGAGACAGAGCCAACCTTCATCTTTCATAAACCTCAATGAACAAAGTCATCTTTGGCAAGAACCAAGCAGACAAACTCTCAAAGCCAATCCTTCGGTCCAAATTAAAACCAATTCACATAGCCTTCTATTAGGTGTCCAAAATCGAACCTAAATGACCAACTCACATAGTCGACCTTTAGGAGTCCAAAACCATTCTGACAAGGCATACTTGACCTTAGCCTTCCAAGTTAATCTTTGAACCAATAATGAGCATGGAATCATCCTCAATCCAACACACTCGGTGAAAACTGAATGTGGCTTCAAAACCTCACCAATCCTACTGGTCACTACCCATCAAATTACCAACTCTTTCCCAAACATTAACGACCACCAAAGTGATATAAGTCATCATTCCTCAAAAGCGGGCCATCTCTTTAAATCATGGTGCCAAAAAATGGGTCATCTCCACAAGAACCCAAGTGCAGCCCTTAGTCCAAACCCTATTCAAATCCATGATCCAAGGCTAACCATATTCTCAACTTTTGATCCAATATCAAGTCCTAAGCTTATCCTTTGATCAAAGATCAAACCCTATTCAAATCCAAGATACCAGATCAGCCAAAATCTCATAGTTTGATCAAACTTGGTGCAACCTTTGATCCAAGATCAACACCTTTAATCTCACCCTCATAGTCTAACAAAATGACCAAGTCATTCTTTTCCACAAGTCACCTTCCTTCAAAAAAGTGGGGCATCCTACTAAAATTTCAATCATCAATATGATATTTCTCATAAATTGTCACCTTATAATGCATATCAGTCTTTCACTGGTTCAAGGTAGTAAATTTGTCAAAACATGTATTAGAAACAGGATGCACATGCAAATTCAGAGTCTCAATTAATGTCAATCAAAGCTCGTTGAACCCTCTAAGGATAATTGCATTTTTCAAGTCTAAAATGGAATTAGGTTTGCTTTTTTTTTTTAAAAAAAAAAAAATCTATTGTCCAGTGAGAGCTTAGGTTTTCACTTCTAGCCTAGCATAGAGTTAGGACATTGCATCTCATTAAATTCTTTCCGATTTAGGGCATCCTAAATTGCATTATTTCCTCATAATTTGGAAAATCTCTCAAGTCATGCATCATTTCCTTCAACTTCTTTTAAGCCCATATCATCAAAGTCTTACTCATTTAATCTTGAACTTGAAGAGTTAAAAAAAAAAATCATTTTAAGCCCAAGCAGTCCTTGGCAAACAAAAATCATTTCAAGCCCAAGCAAAATTTGGCGAACCAAAAATCATTTTAAGCCCAAGTAGCCCTTGGCGAACCAAAATTCATTTTAAGCCCAAGTAGCCCTTAGCAAATCAAAAATCATTTTAAGCTCAAGTAGCCCTTGGCAAATCAAAAATCATTTCAAGCCTAAGCAAACCTTGGCGAACCAAAAATCATTTTAAGCCCAAGTAGCCCTTGGCGAACCAAAAATTATTTTAAGCCCAAGTAGTCCTTGGCAAATCAAAAATCATTTCAAGCCCAAGCAAACCTTGGTGAACCAAAAATTATTTTAAGCCCAAGTAGCCCTTGGCAAACCAAAAATTATTTTAAGCCCAAGTAACCCTTGGCAAATCAAAAATCATTTTAAACCCAAGTAGCCCTTGGCAAATAAAAAATCATTTTAAGCCTAAGTAGCTCTTGGCAAACAAAAAATCATTTTGAGCCCAAGCAGCCCTTGGTGAAATCAAAATCCATTTTCCACCCGATTTCATTCTGAAAGATGTTTGAAATCAAAATCCATTTTTCATCCGATTTCATTCTGAAAGATATTTGAAATCAAAATCTTTTTTTCACCCGATTTCATTCTGAAAGATGCTTGAAATCAAAATCTATTTTCCATTCGATTTCATTCTGAAATATGCTTGAAATCCAAATCCTTCTTTCCATCTAATTTCATTCTGAAAAATGTTTGAAATCAAAAATCTATTTTTCCATCTCACCTCCAGACCCTGCAAGATGTGATCAGAATGCATTCTTCTGTTCCAAGCAAACAAGAACAACCCAGTTCACATACCTCATATATGTCATCCAAAATGGACTATTGAGCATTCATCCTATGTGCTTAGCATAGTACCAATATCATATTTAGCACAGCATTCTGATCGCATCTTGCAGAGAGTTAGGATCCCTCATTTTGAGACCTATAGTAGAGTTAGGCCTCTCATTTTCTAAAGTCAATCTTTTTCTAAGGGTATCCTTAGAAGCTCTTTAGACCATCCTAAAGGTAGCCTTAGAAACTTTTCAGACCATCCTAAGGGTAGCTTTAGGATATTTTTCGACCTTTTTGGGGGCAACCTTAAAAGCACCTCTTCATACCCTTCCTAGGATAGCCTTAGGATATCTTTACCTTATCATGGTAGCCTATGTCCACTATCATCATGATTACTTTTCTAGAAAAGCAACCATGCTGAGGGGCAGCTGTGAACACTCATTTTCTGCAGCCCTCAGACTAGTGCCAAGATGACCGCCACGTTCCGGAACCAAACCCGCACTCGGACGGACTAAAAAGCTCATCGGAGTGAAGTCGGACCTGAGCTGCCACCCTCAAGGGAGGGCGGTGCCGCCCTCCTCGGTACCGCCCCCCTTTGGCGGCGCCGCAACCCCCTTCAGTTGGCAGCCCCCTTGCCTATAAATAGAGACCCCCCTCCTTCATATTTTGGGATCCCAAAATCACTTAAAGTCAATTTTCCTTCTCGAATTTCCTCTATTTCTCTCTCATACACCGATTTCTTCTTATTTCTTTAACTCTCTTTGAGTTTAAAGAATAAACAATTCGGGGTGTGTGGAGTCCATTTTTTTTAGTTCTCTTTGACCTAAAGAAGGACCAAATCCGGGGGCGTGTGGAGTCTCAAAATTATTTCTAAGAAAATCACTCTGTTGATTTGCTTATTTTAAATTATCAGATAAAAGACAATCTGATCATCTTCCCGGGCAACCGATCTCAAATGGAGCTCCGATCCGGGCAAGCAATCCGACCAATTTCTTCTCAAAAAGCCAGATAAAAGACAATCCAACCACCAATCTAAGGTGGAACTCCAATCCGGCCGAGCAATCAGACCGCCGCCAATCTGACCATCAATCCAACCACCGAACTAACGTGAAATTCTGATTCGGGCTAGAAATCAGACCGCCGCCTTTCCAAAAAGCAAAGGAGTAGGTATCATCTTCTAACTTTTCCTATTTCTAATAGAGCATCAAAATAGGCAAATCACCTTTATTTTGGTAGAGCATTAAAATAAAGAGTCCAAAACATGACAAGTTGGGCATATATCAACCCTCCTTCGCTAGAAGGGAGAACTGTGTGGGTTTTGATTCCTATTTAACGGGATATGCAGACAAGCTATCTAAGAGCTTCAAACCCAAAGATGTTAAAAACCATCTCTTTTCTATTAATTGCTTTATTAAATGTATTATTTGGGGAATGTGTGATTAACTTAGAATCCATAAGGGCTAGAGTTGATATCTCCTAATTTGAGATTTCTGAATTATAATAATTTAATTACCGCTCTCTTAACTGCTTTACTTGCTTTATTTTATCACTTTCATCCATTCACTTACTTGCTCATGCATCTATATATCTCATCTAACTGCACTGCTCATGAAAACACTTTAAATCAAGGTAAAAATTTGAAGCCAAGTTCAAACAAAAACCTAGTCCCCGAATCCTCTTTGGTTTCAAAGACTAGTGCACTTATTTTCCTTTGGGATAAAATTGGAGTCAAATTGAGTTTTTTACCTTAAATTTTCTCAACAAAAATAACTTAAGATGGTGACTTCAAAATGTCAAAATCATTTTCAAAAAAGGGCGCTAAGGTCGCCTCCCAATCCGTGAGAAATAGTCCCAAAAAATGAGAGCATCCTCGATCCTCCCTAGATCCGCGAGACCGGGCGGTGCTCGGGTGAGGCCTCACAATTACTGGTGGCTGACAATAGAAAAGGATTGCATCAGATATGCCAAGGGGTGTGAATCCTGTCAGAAGCATGGGACAATTCATGTTTCCCCAGCTGAAGAGTTGCATTCGATCATTAAACCTTAGCCGTTTAGATGATGGGCCATTGATGTTATTGAAAAAATCTATCCTCTCTCTTTGAAACAACATTCTTTCATCCTAGTAGCCACCGATTACTTTTCAAAGTGGGTAGAAGCAATCCTATTGAAGGAGGTAAATCGACAGTCTGTTAAACGCTTCTTCAAGGAATTCATACTTCACCGAAGAAGTCTACTCGAATCTATCACGACCGATCAAGGCGTAGTGTTTATAGGGGAAGAAGTCAAGGCTTTTTGTTAAGAATATGAGATGAAGTTAAGTCATTCCACCTCGTATTATGCACAAGCTAATGGACAAGCTGAAGCCATAAATTAGGTGATCAAGCTCAACATCCAAAAAATGGTCAAGGATAATCCAAGAGTATGGTACGAGTTACTTTCAGAAACTCTATGGCTATTCAAACTACCTTAAAAACAACTACAGGACTAATGCCTTACAATCTCGTGTATGGACACCATGCCATAATCCTGGCTGAGGTTACGGTTAGGTCTTTAAGGTGTCAATACCAAGAAGAACTAACAACTAATCAGTATACTTGGGCAATGCACAATGAGTTGGACGACCTTGATTTTGATCAGCTTGCAGTCTTAGATAAGATCTAGGCACAAAAGAAGAGGATGGAAAGAGCTTACAACAGAAAAGTTTGGTCTAAAGATTTCAAAATCGGCGACTTAGTATGGAAGGTGGTTTTGCCGATTAGCTATAAGGATGCAAAATTTGGAAAATGGTTGCTGAATTGGGAAGGTCCCATTGTGGTAAAGGAAATTAAAGGGAACAAAGCATACAAGTTATCATATCCAAACAGTGAAAAACATGATTGGTCAATCAATGGAAAATATTTAAAGCCTTATGTTCCATCCGTTTAGAAAGGAATTAACTGATTTATCAAAATGATTGTAATATATTTTTAGCGTTTCGGTTGCTTAGCCAATTCATGTAAATGTTATGTATTTTGGTTCTTAAATAGCCGATTGCTTTTGAATATAAAATTTACATTTTCAGTTATTGAAGCTGATTATTTTCACTTGATGTACATTTTCGATTCTTTGAATTAAGCCGATTATTTGAAGTCAAACAGTTAAATTCATTGAAAGTTCAAAACAAAACACTATTAATGAAGATCGGCCATGTGGCTATCAAAAAGCAATAAGATTAATTGTTCAAAAAAGTGTTGGTCTCGTGTCCACCAAAGCTTATGAAGAAGTTGGCAATCAAACTAGTTTTCATGCAAAAAGTAAATGTGAGCATAGGCTGAGAAAACTAAGGGATATTTAAGATTAAAAGTGTATACCTCATCGACTGAAATATCAGCTCCGACTCCAACTGTGGGTTGAGGTTTGAAGACCTCAAGAAGTGGACCGAATGTTTGTACATAAATCTTCTTAGTAGCACCCATTTGAGCCCCAATATTACTAAGATCCTGAGCTGAAGAAGCAGTTTGAGAGGATGACTTGCTTAGGTCTGGTGATGAAGCCGATTTGTCCCCAAAGGGCTTCACTTTGAAATTTAAATATTGGCCAACTGGGGTCTTGGTCCTCTATAAAAGTAATACAAAGTTAACAAAGTGCCAATCCAATGGATATTAAATAATCAAAAGTAAATAATTACCTTATGCTTCTTGGCCGTTGGTTAGGTAAGTATAGGCACTTCACCATGTACCTCAACGATAACTCCAGGAATAACATCTGCAAATGGACACCGATTAAACGAAGGCATAAGAACTTTATCAAAAAGAACAAAAGAGATACCTAGACGAATGAGATTGTCTTCATCAAACAACTCTATAGAAATTCAATCTTATCTATCGACCAGTCTTATTGATAGGACTCGACCCAAGTTTTTTTTTATTTCTTTAGCAATGCTCAGCTCAGCAGCATTTGATATTTTCGGCCAGTTGATTGTTGGGACCTTCACAGGGATCCACCCAGGACAAACGGTGGCCGATTTAGAGGATTCCCATCTGTCCTAGAGAACTTGGTCATCATCCATCAACTTTTACCTTTTCTTGGCCAATTTCTCCCATTAGATCAAGGCTTTCCTGTTTGCTTTGGTTTGCATCTCTCTTTGAGCCTTTTGAACTTGCCGAATCATCTCGTTCGACTTAAGGTAATTATACTTAAAAGTCATAAAATTTCTCAAAGGCAAAGATCTCACAAATATACATACCTTTGGATTTGTTGGGGTCAGATTCCTACACATGGATGAAGCAGGAGCAGTTCTTTTAGATGCCCTTTTAGTCAGACTGAAATCCCGCATCTTCAAAACTACATCGACTGGAAGCTCCATCTTTGAACTTATGAAGCCAACCCATCAGCTCTTGTATGCATCATAACAATCAGGAGATACAAGAAAATCATCCAACATCACCGAGGATACCCTCTCTTCATATAAGTTGTTAATCTCATCAATTAGATCCAGGGTAATAATCAGCCGAGTTGTCCTAATTATGTTATATGAGTAAATAATTAGAAAGGGAAAACATTGTATCAGGCTGATTTGGGGAGCTTAGAGGGTCAGATGGTAAACCTCCACACTACATTTATTGTCTAGAACTATGCTAAAATGAAGGTCTCAAGCAATCAAAACATTGTTCTAAGATTCAACCCATTCATTGAAAGTAAAAAAGAAACAGGTGGGGTGGAATGGACAAAATTTGTTGTGTTCTCTATGTTTGGTAGAATAAAAAAAGGAAAAAACTTGATTAAATGATTGATCCTTAAATGAGAAGGAGCAAATCCATTTATTGTAATTTGGAATAGACTGAGCTAGTGGCTTCGGTGTGCTATGAACTAATTCAGAGAAGTAAGCCATCAACAAAATTTGAACCATCCAAAGTGGTCGAGTTACCGAACCGAAAGAAGATTGCTCACCACCATGAAGAAAGATATGAATGGATCAGTAAATGTGGAAAAGTATAAAAGGACCAAGGGACAGTTTTTGGCTGAGAGCTAAAGCAGTGGCTATTTTCAAATGTTCTTTAGTGACCTTTACTGAAGCTATGCAAAAAACAAACTTGCATAGCTAATATAGAAGAAACGCATCATGTTTTGAAAAACTCGGTTCCTCATTAGTTGTTCAGTTTAGCCCTATAAAATTACTAGAATTGCAGTCGTTCTTTTGAAATGAAATATTAACTTTAGAAGTGTCAACTTTGAGTGGAGCATCCACCGAAGTACCAAATAGGGGAATGTTAAAAAGGACAGCCAAATCAAATAAAGTAATGGACATTGACTCGAAACTAAATGTAAAAACATTGCTATTAGTTGACCATAATAAAAGAGGTGGAAATAAAAGTTGCTTGTGAAAAGGAATCCGAGTTAGGGTAATCTCCATTAGGTTATATATCCCAAGAGACTTCCAAGAGTCTGAAAAAATTTATTGGAGACTTGCATGCCAGCTAAGAAAATCGACGGGGATTGTTGGCCAAGACAGAGGTTGTTTCATTTGGACCCATGAATAAAGAAGGTTTTTAAAATTTAATCTTAGGGGGAGTGTTTTTCACCAAATAATAATTTTTTGTATTTACTAACCTAAGAACTTAGGATTGGCCTTAGGATGTACCTATCATTCGAAGGAATGAGTACTTGTAAATTAACGGGCCGACCAAACTCATAAACATCCTTAAACGTCTCGGATGGTGCACCAGTAAGAGCTTTTTTATGCTTTAGAGACTGAATAATCTTAAACCCACAAACAAGAAAATATTTTTCAGATGAGGAAACAAAGATCAAAAGCCAAGTATACTTGGAAATAGAGTAAAGAACTTACACGAACACTGATGAACTTAGATGAACTCGAAACAGTAAATTGAGAAAAAAGACTTGAGAATTTTTTAACAAAAAAGTGAAAATGACAAGGCAAGGGGTAAAATGAAGGTGAGACCCACTTATATAAGGGTACTAGAGATTGGAAGAGTCACGACTCTTCGACTTTTTATAAGGTCTAAGCGGTTAAAAAGGGCCAGTCAATGGGTACAACCTCTCATTTTCTAAGTTACAAATAAAATGTTGTATGGGGCATTGTTAACACCAGCCCAAAAGTGAGGAAAGCCCATGAACAGATCCATCATAGGGCTCACCTAAAGGACAAGCTAGGGCCTAATAAAGAAGACCCATGAAGTCAGAAGCTTCACTCTGACCTTTAGATTTCAAAGAAGTAATCGTTGTTGAAAAATCCACCACTTTATAAATGCATGCCACATCATCAAGCTCCCCTCAACAGAATACGGACACGATATCCACAATAAAGGAAAGTGGCTGTTGAAGATACTGACCACATCTTTATTAGATCATGGGATCCATTGTTTTTTCAGTTTAATATTTTAGTATAAATAAACCCTAATCAGTTCAATTTGGCTCTCTTTACACACTCATAGACACAAGAACTGGCAAGTTTCAACTTTTAGCAATTTATCACTTTAAGTTGATGGTCGACAGGCTAAACACTCACCTTTTGATTGACGACTCCAGTAACCTAAATATCAGATCCCCAACAAGCATAGTTGACAATTTCAGGCCTACATACAGGTGCTTTCAGGTTACTTTTATTTAAACAAACCCATAGTTTAAATCAGTTGATGCTTTCTATACCTACACATTGATTGGACTGGGTTCCTTTGCATTGTAATTCAGGATTTTATCTGTGTATCTATTGCCTTGTATTTTAGGCCATTAGAGTGTAACAAGAACTAATTAATAAAATAATCAAGAGATTTTGCACTGTTTGGGCATATTGATTTTTGTGCAAACTGTTATATAACTAGAAATAGCTATTTTCAATATTCAATCTGATTTGGCAAGCATGAGCAAATAATGCGAATAAGCTCGTCTCATCAACCATTGAATTGGAACTCATTCGATAAGCTCATACTTTTTGAATTCAATATTGTTTTATTTTTTAGAAATAAATTAAAAGTTGAAACCTAGTTTTATTCTTCCAATTCTGTTGAAATCAATTGATGACCAAGTCTAAAAGACTGGACAATAAGCTTGATATTAATCAGTAGAACATAATAGTCAGATCAGTGGAGCCATTGCAGTTATTTCTAGAAATATCAGTCTTTAGAGGACTTCAGTTCATCCACTATCAATACCTATGATAAAGACATCACATAAAATAAGATATATTATTTTGTATAAAACATAAAGCTGAGACACGTATGCTAAAACTACTAGAAATACACTAGCCCACTCAGTATCCCTAATCCTATTCTTATGGGCAGTTGAACAGTGATCCACTATCCCAAGAATCATGCTCTCAACGTGTTAAAATGTAAAAGTATAAATAAAGCATGATAGTTGCTTTTGGCTCTCTACACACTTATACACTCAGACCTGACGATACTCTACTTCAATCAGTTTTTTTTATCACCTTTTCAAAAGTTGACGATTCTCAGTCTAAATACTTCATTCTTTTGATTGACGGCTCAGACAGTCTACATATCAGACCTCTGATTAGTGACCTTGATAGTTCACTATCTATAATATAGATTAATTAGGTTATTTTTATTGCTCTCAAAGCTCCTAGATTTGATTGATTGACGGTAATTTACCTATACATTGGTTAGTCTGGGGTATTGTTAGTTGAATTGTCAGTTGAATTTGTGATTGCAGTATTTTGTCAGTATTTATTCGTATGTTATTGAGCCATTATACTGTAATAGGGACTCATTAAGAAAATAATCAAAAAAATTTTGCATTGCTTGATTACGAGCACTTGAAATTTTATGCAAATATTTTCATATTTAATTCATTCATGAATTATTTCATTTGATTTAATCTTATAGAAAAATAGCTCATATTATAAGGGCTGAGAATAAAGAAAATATGTGTATGAAATTAGAAATTAATGAAATTTTTTATTTATTATATTATTTATTTTTAATCATTAATTTTATTGGTGAGAAATATTTATTTTTATAATAATCTCATCTTATTAATAATAATAATAAAGTGATATCTTAATCTAATATTAAGACGAAAGTAATTGAAAAAGTAAATGTCTTTACATTTCACTATTAAAAAAATAGTTTAAAAAATGATGATTACTCTGCCATGGCATCATAATCATCAACTTAGATCATGTTTATCCCTAAAAAAAAAAATAAAGTGCTCATATTTGTATATATTAGTTAATCATTTCACATGCTTTAATTTATAATCTATAATCTAACGTCAAAATATTGAATGTCTTCTACCAATTAGTCGATCACAGTTCAGGCTTTTAGTTAATCAATTACGTATTTTAGAGTATGATAGTTGCTATATTAAGTATTATTATATTATGAAAGTCTAAAATCAATGAATCTAATATAATTTTCCTATAATATTATGTAGCATACTATACTACCTAATGTTTTTTTTTTTATTTTTTTTATTTTTTTTATTTTAAAGATTATAATTTAAATATTGACTTATAGCCACATAAACAAAAGTTTCCAAAGCACAATATGATGAAGGGGGTGTCCTAGTTTTGTATCATATATTTTTTTATTTTTTTTTGTGAAACATGATTTTGGTGAGAGTTTTTTTTTTTTAAAAGGAGAATTATAGTATATGTAAGAAAATAAATTAAATTAAATATTTTCTTAAATCGTCATGGTGTGTATTTTTGAAAATTCACATATCTTAAATTAACTAAAAATAAATAAAGGCTATTTACATGCTAACAAAGGAATTTCTCATTTTGAAATGGCTAAACAAAGGACTTGGTCATATATTAGCAAAAGGTTTAACATTTATAAAATTAATTTTAGATAGATCGAAATTTTTTTTTTTTATGTAAAAATTTAAATTTAGGTGAAATAATTTTTTTTTTGGCATAAAAGATTGAACTTGGATGGATGACATAAAATTTTTTTATAAGTTAATAAGATTTTTTTTTTTTAATTTTTTCTGTGGGTTTAACAATAGGCACATCAAATTAGCAGCAAAAATAGCATTATCATTATGAAATTTTCAAACGGAATAGACGAATAGGTACATGTTATATAGCTAGAAATAGCTATTTTCAACATTCAATGTGATTTGGCTAGCGTGAGCAAATAATGCAATAAGCTCGTACTTATCAACCATTGAATTGGAACTCATTCGACAAGCTCACGCTTTCTGAATTCAATATTGTTTTGTTTTTTAGAAATTAATTGAAGGTTGAAACCCAGTTTTATTCTTCCTGTTCTGCTGAAAACAATTGATGACCGAGTCTAAAAGACTGGACATGAAGCTTGATATTAATGAGGAGAACATAATAGTCAGATCAGTGAAGCCACTGCAGATATTTCCATAAAATATCAGTCCTTAAAGGACTTCAGTTCACCCACCATAAATACCTACGATAAAGACATCACATATAGCAAGATTTTGTATAAAACATAAAGCTGAGACACGAATGCTAAAACTACTAGAAAGACGCTACCCTACTCAGTCGATTAGTCTAAATAGACGTGCTGTGTAACATTACCTATTACAGAGGGCAACTTTTCCTAATAATGTATACATTGGGGGGAGTAGCCACAAATCCCGAAATATTATTAGCACTATCAACTATAAAATGGGGGTGGAGATACCTATGTTAAAAAAAAAAAAAAAAAAAAAAAAAAAAAACTTCTATCTACCCTCATATTTCAAAGTTGACAGAAAACATTGATAGGATGTGAAAGTTGGTGGACTGTTCAAAATGGGAAAATGGATCAATAACATTACACATACTCCTCCAATCAGTATAACCTATCAAGAGGCCTTCAACCACAAATCTAGTTTTCTTTAGCCATTTGTGTGCTTTCTCATTTCTCCTGAAGAACAGGCAGAGATTTCTTGTGACCAGAGAAGAGAGAACATTATCCAAAATCTTTTATTTGAAAAAACATATTTAATGTATGCTGATTGATAACATATAATAGTTTGCATAACAACTGTACAAAAGTCATCACAAATTATTTCATGGCTTTATATCAATAAGACCAAGGAATAAATAAATAACATTCGAAGCCAGACAAATATATGTCATGAAGTTTTAGCTTCACAAGTCAATTTATAAATTTTTACCTTAATTTAGTAACTTTTAACTTTTTGTTGCTTGCAAGTTTAGGTAGGAATTTGTTGACATGCTGATCTCTAGCAAGCTTTTTTAAAATTTGATGCTTAATCAAAGATGAAAACTATAGAAATGAACTTATGATGTAAATAAACATAAATGTAAGACTCAATTTGTTAAACAATTTGTCTACAACAAATATTTTGAGAATTTTTTTTTAATGAGTTTCTCTTGTTTAATTGGAATCTTAAAAATTAGTTGGAAACTATTTTGTCATTTAGAGTACATTTGACAATTTTAATTTTTTTAATAAATAAAATGTTTGGACCTACAAAAGACTTTACATTTTCTACTTACAGTTGAAAATAAGAAAAACAACTTTTGGTTGTTGCCAGTGGCTATTTGGAGATGATTGTTGATGGTTGATAGACAATCTATATGAGGGTGTAACCCCTTGCCCCCTAAAATTTTTAACAACATATGCAAATTTTTTAATTTTTCCTCTAAAATTTTTAAATATATATATGTAAACTTTTTAATTAGCCCCTAAAATATATATATATATATATATATATATATATATAATTAATAATACTTAAATTATATATAAATTTTTAATTGGCAAAAAAAATTATATATAATTTATAATACTAAAATTTTCTACTAATTTAATTTTGGTCTTTCAAAAATACATATAAATTTTTAATTGGCTCCCTAAAAAATTATATATAATTTATTATACTAAAATTTTTTACCAATTTAATTTTGACCTCCTAATAAAATTTTCTTATTCTGTCCCTGATCTATATGTGCATATGTATTCATTCCAATTTTACAAGATTGTGAATATGCAGGGATTTTCCTTCAAAACTTACTTGTAGTTTTTTCTTTGACAGGGAAAAACATTAGTTTTTTTCCTTTGTCAGGGAAAACATTTACTTGGTTTTTTCATAGACAAGGGAAAACGTTTCCATTTACTTTTCTTAAGCATCCCAAACACTGGAAAATGGGAAATTATTGGAAATAATTTCTGGAAACAAGCAAAGGCTCCCTAAAGTGTCAAATAGCTGAATGACATCAAATAAAATTTTATAGTTCCTGTAGTATTAAAAAGCACATCGTCTCTCTTTGGGTATGTTCTTTAATCAACATTGAGGTGCCACTTGCTCCTAACAGCAGCATCAAATAAGATCTTACCTTCCCTTGGAGGTTTCCGTTAAATCTGAATAAAAAATTTGCATGTCATAGTTGAGGCTATCTATGCTAGAATCTAGGATCCAGAATTATCCCACTGTCTACATATAATAGAGAAGGCCAACTCTTAAACCTCAATAGAATATAAGCAACAAAACAGTTAGTATACAGAGTTGTAAGCAAGGAAGTCAAACACCAAAATCACACTTGAAATGTAAAATTTCAAGTACCCAACTTTAATTTGCAGCGTGTGGCTTCAGGAGATCAAACCAAGTTTTCCATTCAAACCATCACGTCTTATTCACCCTCCAGGCATGAGGTGATTACATAATTATGAAGGAATAGAAAGGAGAACAAGACAGAGACATCAACACATGTTTTAGCAATGGCAGGCTGCAGTACTAATAAAATCGACTAGTGGGTATAACAAAGTGGATATCCATCACTTAGCAGCTGAAGGCTTTGATCTTTCTTGCCAATAAAATAGGATTTAAATGCCATTTTATTCTACCATAAACTTCATAGGACTCATAAGTCATTGATAGGCCAATGGAGATTGATAACTGTTAGCAGCTTCCAAAGCAAAACAACACAATTGTATGACATGGTAAATGGAACAGAACAGAATAATAAGCATTCAAGAATACCAGTTAATTGGAATTTTTTTTTTCTATTTCATTTTTTCAAAGCATGATCCTACTAATATCAGTTAATGATGCAGAAAGTTACTAAAAATACAATTACATAAATAGCAGTTGATACCAGTTAATCGGAACTCTTATTTATTTATTTTGTCAACTTCATTTATGGGAAGAAAGGATCCCACTAATACCGGCAAATTGATGAATATAGTTATCCCAATAGAAGAATTTTCTGAAAGAGAAGTTTATGTATAGACAGAAAACAGGTTCCCAGTATATTCGCTGGCTGTCATAACGAGGATAGTTATCTTATTAGAAAACTTCTCTGACAGAAGAGTATTTGTATCAATTGGAAATAGGTTCCTAATGCATTTGCTTGTTACCTTAATAAAGATTGTTGTCTCATTAGAAAACTTCTTTGAGAAACTGGAAGGAGATTTCCGATGCAACCAAAAATATATCGATGTTGTAAGATTCAAGTTTTTATTCTTAACTTTTGTTGATTTGTTGACTTTAGCATGCTTTGTTGCATTGTATCCACTAGCACACATGTTTCACAAATCTTACTAAAGTGGGGTTAAACTATAGACATCAAATTTTAATACACCTTAAGTTCGAGTCAAAATCCAATAATGAGACATCAAATATTGAGATGTAATATAAAATTACTTGTTAATAAGATATTTTGATTTAAGAACATAGATTTTATTTAAATATTTTTTTATGAAAATGAACTAGTGAGGTTGCTAAACCTTTGAAACTAGAAATTGAGGATTCAAACTAATGTTTTGTTGTTTTGAGTTTAAAAAGTATCATTTAAATGAATTTATGATCATTTCGGGCTAGGTTTAGAAATATGAAAAGGGAATTGATCTCGTAGTAGGTAGATGGGTCAATGCGTGGCAAGGTCTATAGGCCCATGCCTGGCATAGGGCCGCACGACTCTGCTCCATGCCAAGCAGGACCGCACGAACCAAATAGGGCCAGCCGACCCTATAGCAGATCCATCCAGCCTTGCACCTTGGGCTTGCATTGGTGGTTCGCCCCGAGCCGGTTCCATCATTTTCTAGTCCTATTTTTCTTAATTTTGGGGCCTCTCAACTTGTTTTATTACCTAATTAGTATTACTTTTTTAATTCCTTTTTAGTGTCTTATTAAAAGAGAAGTTTTTTAATAAAACTAAATAGAAAAAGTTGCAAATACTTAATTTGCAAGTATTATTAAACTATTTAAGAAATTTTCTTTTTGCATTGCAAATACTTAATTGAAGGAAAGAAAGGGAAGAAGAAAGAACACAAGGATTTATAGTGGTTTGACAACCTTGCCTACATCCACTCCTCAATATCACACTTTAGAGTTCCCTTAACCGATCTTTTTAAGAGTACAAGATCAAACACAAGTGTTTTACGGGTTCACACTCAAACCTTTACAAGTGTTTTCTCAGAGGCTCACACTTAAATCTATACAATTATTTTCTAAAGCTCACACTCAAACCCAATAAGAATTACAAAAGAGTAGAAATAGAAAAACCCCTTACAAGAATTTTTTCAACACTCAAAGAATTGCACAACTAAAAGTGCTTTAACAATTTCAGATCATTTAAAGTAAATACCAGAATTAATTTGATTTAATTTCTCAAACACTTAATCTCTTGTTAATCTCAAGTTCTCTAACCTGTTTGAAATTCATACTATCTTGTACTTATAGACTTGGATCAAATATAGCCGTTAGGATCCAAAATATAGCTGTTAGAACTATTTCCAACGGCTAGTTTTGCTGTTTGAATCGCGACAGTCGCGCCCGCGACTTTTATCTCTGTCAAAGTAGCAATTTAATTTTATCATAGCTTGAGTTATACAACTCCAAATCATGCAAAGATTTTTGCGTTGGAAACTTTGAGTTGTATAAAAAAACTTTGTAGTTTAACTAAACTCCAAAATAATCCATATTAATGTCCTAAAAAATCATAACATTTTATTACTCAAATCTAAAAGACAGTTTGAGCATGCTTCGCTAATTTTTCAATATCTCCTTCTATAGAACTCGAAATTACTTGATTTTTTTTCCATATGAAACTAGAAATCTACAGATTCAATTAGTGAAATTTTATTCTCAAATTGTCCTTCTATAATTCCCGAAGATATTTTCAATTTGTCCCATCTACTCTGTCCTAGTCTGGCAACTTGAACATAATTCATTCAAAAATTCATATCTTTATTTTCCAATGTCCAATGCTCAATCCAATTCTTGTTCTTAAAATTAGACATCCATATCTTTCCACCCCTGGATTGTCCTAATAAATTCTCTCAATTTATATAGAATTTAGCATCAAATCAGGCTTTATATAAGTCTGTCAGTTTTCCAAAGTTGTGTCTTTGAATTTCATTAGTCGCGGCTGCGACTTCCATGCGTCGTGCCCGTTACTGGAGAGATATTATTCACCTTTAGGCTACTGAAACTTTTGAAGATATTCTGAATTTAATTTCGCACTCGCGACTTCTTGGTGTCGCGCCTGCGACTGGTGAAGGTTGTGAACACTTATTTTTACACCCCTTGGACTCGCATCGACCCGAACGACATTCCTCAGAACCGAACCCGCACCCGGACATACTCGAGATGACGAAGCTGGGTCACTGTGCCGCCCTCCAGGTTTGGCATTGCCGCTAGAGGGGGGTGGCCCTTTGGGCGGTAGCCGCCAAGCCTAAGAATCCCCTGCTGCGGTGCCGCCCTCCCTCAGGGTCTGTGCTGCCAAGCCACTGCGGAGGTGCCGCCACCCCTTTCTGGCGGTAGTGCCTCCTCTTTTCGGCGGCAGCGACGATTCTCACCCGATTTTCTATGAATCGCACATCGAAAACTGATGGGATTCGACCCCCGGAGCTCCTATTATAAGAAGAGGGCCTCCCCCCACCTTCCAAACAACAACAACAGCCCGAAGCACGCCAAGACTCGCAAAAGGCAAGGAAAAAAGACCAAGAAATCGTTTTCCTCAATAGATTTCATCTTTTTTCCTCTCCAAGTGATATTTTCTTCTTTTTTAGCTCTCTTTCGATTTAAAAGAGTTGCTATCAGGGGCGTATTGAGCCTCTCAGTTGAATCTTTACTCGAAGCAAGGTCCCTCCGCCAATTTGCTTTCTTAAGAGCTAAGAAGGCATCCCGACTCATCAACTCGAGGCGCCATCCGATCCAAGGTGGAACTCCGCTCCGGAAGAGCACTCCGTCCGCCAACATCCCTAAAAGCTAAGGCAAAGGTACGTTTTCTAACTCGTCCTCTTTATTTTGGTAAAGCATTAAAATAAAGAATCAAAACATGATAAATTGGGCATAAAATCAACCCTCCTTCGCGAGAAGGAAGAACTGCTTGGGTTTTGATTCCCATTCGACGGGATATGCAGGCAAGCTGTATAAAAGCTTCAAATCCAAAAAAAGACAAAACCATATCTTTTCTCTTAATTATTTGCTTAACTTTATTTGTTGTATATTATTTGGGGAGTGTGTGATCAACCTAAAACCCATAAGGGCTAGAGTTGATATCCCCTATTTTTAAGGTATTTAAGATGTAATAATTCACTTTTATCGCTTTCTTTTAATTGCTTTACTTGATTATATTATTCATCCATTTAATTACTTGTTCATGCATCCTATATGTCATTTCTTTAATTGTTCATGAAAATCATTTTAAATCA
>CANXYC010482970.1:0-17771 GCA_948193065.1 Aleurites moluccanus
CTCGCAGCTTCTTGTGCCAAACTTGCCTATTTTCTTTCCTGCGACTCGGCTGACCCTTGCTTAGTGGCTCGACCCTCCTTGCATCATATTCAAGTCAATTCCTTTTGCCAAAATTCCATCTGCACAAGAACTAAGATTTCAGATGCAATTTATCCTTGTTAGCAATTTATTATTAAATACACAAATTATTCCAGATTTTTAGATAATTATTGTTAAAACTAAACTCTACTTCCTAGTAATTAAATTCATCTAAAACTTACATTAACTAGCTATAATGGGTTAAAAAGAATTAAAATAAGTATAAATTATTTAATATTGTCCCTAATTAAATAGATAAAATATCAACCTAACATCAATCTTAGAGAAATGGCTTGCTCCCTTCAATTGATCAAATAAGTCATCAATATGAGGAAGTACATACTTATTCTAAATGGTGACTTTATTAATGAAAGTCCTTTAGCAGCCAAGAGTGGGGGTAGCACTAGTGTTATCACAATTAATAGGAATTTTATTAAGAAGAACACCTAGGTCTCTTATTTATTGTTTCATCCATAAAACTTGTGTACAACAATAAGCAACATCCATATATTCAGCTTTTACAGTGGACAAGGCCACTGAATTTTACTTCTTGCTAAACCAAGAAATAAGGCAATTTCTTAAGAATTGGTAAGTATCAGAAGTACTTTTTCTATCTAATCTGTTATCGAAAAAATCTATATCGGAGTAGCCAATAAGATTAAAGGTCTAACAATTGAGTTTTTGGTAGTCGATACATAATCTTATATAACCATTTTCTTCTTAACAAACAAGACTGGGGCATCCCAAAGTGAGCTACTAGGTTTTATAAACCCTTTATCTAATAAATCTTGCAATTATAACTTTAATTCATTTAATTCAATAGAGGCTATACGATAAATTATTGAGATCAGATTAGTACATAGAAGTACTTCAATGTCGAACTCTATCTCGTTAGCAGGTGGCAAACCGGGTAATTCTTTCGGAAACACATCCACAAATTCATTCACAACAGGAATATGGTCGATGCCCTTCACTTTTTTTTTTTTTCTGTGTCATGGATATATGCCAAATATCCTTGTCATCCCTTCTTTAACAACCTCCGAGCCTCGATGGTGAATATCAGATTATAAGGAGCCTTACTCCTCTTCCCTTGGAACTCAAACTCTTTGCCTGAAAGTAGTTTAAAAACAAAATCCTTTCTATTGCAATTAATAACAGCAAAATACTTAGACAACCAATTCATACACATTAGACTCCAGAACATATAATTCAACCAAATACATTACCACTAAGGCTCACTAAACAGGAAGGATAAACCTTATTCACCTCTATCTCCTCCTCTAAAGGTGTAGATACAACCAATGTATAATCCAAAAGTTTACATGCCACAAATAATTTCTTTACAAAACAAGAAGTAACAAAGAAATGCGTGGCACCAGAATCAATTAAAACTCGTGCATTCAGAGCTTGAATAGGAAAAATACTTGTCTCAAACTATGTTTAAGGCCTGAGCCTCTTGTTGAGTCAAAGCAAAGACTTTTCCTTTGTTTCTGCCCATCGGTGCCTACCCTGTAGTCAGATCTACTATATTAATAGAACCTCTACCCATATCCTAGCTTCCAACTGTACCCCCTCTGCCAAACTGAGTGCCACCTCCTTCTCTATCCATCTGAACTGTAGACTGGAAAACCTAAGGTCTATCTGAATGTGATGCCTGGGGACAATCCTTCACAAAGTGGCCTAACTGATCACACATGAAGCAAACACCCAGTTCTTTATAACACTGCCCAAAATGCTTCTTCCCATATGTAGGACAAAGAGGAACTGAACATCTAGGACATGCCATGCTACTAGAACCATAACTTATATATGTAGTATACATGGAAGTACTCTGTTTCTATTAAGATCTATCTGACTGATTCCTAAAACTCCCTTGTGAAACTAGAAAAGAAACACCCTATGAGGCCTTATCCGAGGACTGCATTGCGGTTAGTCCGGTGATCGCCCCTCTTAATTGGGTTTCATTCTCACATTGTCGGAATACCTAGCCGATTGGAGGTTTTGTTTCTCAATTCACTGAAAAGTTTGTTTCATTTCTATTTGAAACCTATTTTCAGTTCAAGTCTGTTTTGAAAATGAGTTTTGGGGAGTCGCCAGCTTAATTTTATTTTTGTTAGGAAAATATAAGGAAAAACCTAAAAATGACTCCAATTTAGTTTTGCTCAATGGATAAAATCACTAGACTTTCGAATGGATCTGAGTTCAGGAACTAGGTTTTTTTATTTAAGGAATTCTAACTTGGCTTAAAATTGATTTTGACTTAAAATGATAATTTCATGGACAAAATAAGATGCTAAAACAGGTAAGTAAATCATTAATTGAAAGAAGTACAAAAATGTAAATCAGTTCTACATTTTATTTAGAGTCGAGGTGTTAACTATAGCCCTTATGTGTTCTAGGTTAACCACAGGAGACTCGATGCATCAGTCTAATTGGTATTATTGACTCTAGCCCTTATAGCTTTAACGTCAAACACAAATTTGCTCGGTCAGAATGGAGGAAGAGCGATGGGGGGTATTAGGTGACAGAGTGGCAGCATGGATGAATATTAAGGGCAAAAGGAGGGAATAAGTAGGCAGTAGTGGTGATGGTGCGAGCAAAAACAAGAACATGGCTAGCTTAAACAGACATAGGATGGAAGAAATATGAGGAAATATATCCAGGTTTTGGATATATACGAGGAAGGATGTTTAGGCTTTTTGGATTTGCTGCTCCGTATTGGAACTTTCCTACATATCCTTTCGATTGGAAATTAAAATCTAATGTAGTTCACCCCTATTGCGAGGGGCTTTTCGATTTGTTTGGAAAATGGATTTGACTTTTAGTCAAGTTGAAGCCTGGATTTTAGGTCGGTCCCATCGCTCAATCTTGGATTGATAAAAGATCCTAATCCTAGGAAAGTAAGTTGTATACCTTCAATGCATATTTGCAGATCGGGGGTGGTCAGAGTGCTTTGCTGGACCGGAGTTTCACCTTTTCTTATCATCTGCTTAAGGCTAGTTTGGTTGCTTACTATTACTAAATTAATCTAAGGAAGATTAATTTAGGACACTATTGGCCATCTTCGAGTCTTCAAACTCTTTAAAATCTAAAGAAGACCTTGAAGAGGTAGTTTTAGACCTAAGAAAGGCAAAACCTTAAAAGACTTGCTTGGAGGGAGAGAAGAAATAACTGATTGAGGACAAGTCTACTCAATAGTAAGGGGTGTTCGGATCGAAGTTCTGTCTTTGATGTCGGTAGCTCGGGGTCGATTTGGTTGTTTGTTCTTGACTAAATTAATCTAAGAAAGATTAATTTAGGGCACTATTGAGTCTTCAAAATCTAAGGAAGACTTTAAAGAGGAAGTTTTGTATCTAAGGAAGGCAAAACCTTGATAGAGTTGGTCAGAGGGACAAAAGAAAGAATTTCTTGAGGACAGGTCTACTCAATAGTAAGGTGTGTATTGCAAATGAGGGGTGAGGGGCTATTTATAGAGGCCTAAATGGTATTTCGATCATTTGGATTCAGACTAGATCTGGCAGAGCTGTCGGTGTGCTTGGTGTCTGACATTAGACACACCGGTGTCACGAGGAGCTGAAGAGGGTAGCTATCACAAAGCCATTGGTGCCAATGTGTGTGGCTGAATATGCCAATGTGCCTAGTGTCAAACACCAGGCACGGTGGCTGATCCTCCAAAGGGCTTGGGAGGATCTACTAGGCTTACGCGGTAGGCCTTTGCGTGTATCTGGTTTTTCATTCGATTGTCTGTTTTTCCAATTTCTGAGCCTTTGATTTCCCAGTTAGGTCTGATGTGAATCTGTCTGAGGTCTCGGGGTGCAAAACCTAATGTTCACAACTTCCCCTCCATTAGATTTGGCAGTTTCGACCGACAAATCAGATGGTAGTGAACTATGATGCTTTCGTCTGTTTGAAGCTAGAGGAGCATGTTTAGGCACTGTTTGAGGTTGCTCATCGTCTTAAAGGCCTATTTTATTTTGTTTGGATTTATTTTTTTTATTTTTTTATTTCTTTTTCAGTATTAGATATTTCCTACATAACAAAAATAATTTGGGTTAAATTCAGACATATAATAACTCAAAAAATAGAGAAAATTCATGGGATCATGATGGAGTTGACGGTTTTGCAATCCAAGGTGAGATGAGCAAGATATTGCGATTTGATGTGTTTGCGACAAGCTCTAGGACATATTCATCATTTTGGAATTTGTCAAAATCTATAAATAGGGGGGCTCCCCTTTTTCATTTTGTCACTTCATTTCCAACTTCTCCATCTCTCTCTAGTATATTTCTTCATTTTCAATTTTAAATGGCTTCCTCATCTAACGCTTTTATTAGTAGGAGCAATAGGTATATCCCGCCTTATAGGAATGATGACCCAAAGGTGTTGTTGCAAGAGCTATAGCAGTATATATCTTAGACTGGCAGCTGGACGTATGCTTTCCTATTCTGCTACTCAATTTACTTATTTATTTTTTTGTCTGCTTGACTATTCGCCTGAATGTCTGTTCGACTATTTTGTTAGTCTGTTTGCTTGACTATCTGTTATGCCAGTCTATTTGACTATCTATTTTGATTATCTATTCATTTGTTATGTTAATATGTCTATTTGACTAGATCTGACCGTCTATTCATCTATTCTATTTGTTTGTTTTGTTAGTATGTCTACTTGACTATATTTGACTATCCATTCATTTATTTTATTTGACTATTTGCTCTGGCTATCTGTTTATCTATTCTGTTAGTCTGTCTACTTGACTGTCTGTCTGGCTATTTATTCGTCTATTCTGTTAATATGTTTGGCTGTCACTCTATTTTTTAATTGTCTGATTACCATTCTGTTTAGCTGATTATCATTCTACTCGGCTGATTACCATTATGCTTGTTTGATTACCATTCTGCTTGGCTGATTATCATTCTGTTTGGCTAAATTACTACTCTGCTTTTCTGATTGACATTTTACTTAAATGATTTCCCATTATGCTTAGTTGATCGTAGCATATAGATCATAAAAACTGGGGTGGTATCTAAAATTTATCCTTCGGCTGTGCGACTATGGCAAAGAACATGCATTTGAGGCAGGAATTGGATCCAACTTGGTTCCATTTCTTCTTGGATTGTTATATGGTGGTGAGAGTCATATTGATGTGATGAAGGCTCTTGTTGAGAGGTGGTGAGATACCATTAATACCTTTCATTTTCCTTGTGGTGAACTCATGATGACGCCACAAGATTTGAGTATGTTAATAGGGATCCGCTTTGATACTAGGCCACTTGATTTTTGTGATGATTGGAGAAATGAGTACACTTCAGAAGTATTATTTGGACTTTTGAGTGATGTTCCCCCAACTACCCGTACCACTGTTCCTCGATCTTGGTTTCTGGACCATTTGAAAATATACAAGAGTTTGTCAACCGTTGAGGGCATGTTGACACGATGGCATACCTTTCTTTGCTGCTCATCATCGGTTGCACTTTTAACCACATGTGATATGACACTATGGACCTAAACCTCTTAAAGAGCTTGGGAGATTTGTCAGTTGTGGGAGAGTATGATTGGGTTGGTGCGATCCTGAGCACTATGAACTAGGAGATGACTGACCTCTCCTGTGTTCTTACATTTTGTACGGGAGGACCTGTTTCATTTGGGAGTAAGCCTTTCTTTTTGTTATTTTTTTACTCTGTTACTTATGTTCATTCTAATCGACCAATTGTTGTATGTTTGTAATAACATTTGATGGTTTGACCTATTCAAGCTTGGTCGTATGAGTATTTTTCCTCAATTGCCCCCAATTTGAATTCATCGGGGCTTGATCTTTTTCCTGTGGGCTGCTGATGGAGCCGAAAGTACTGGGCCGAAACTAGAAGGTACAACCTCCAGACGCTATGGTCTTTCTTTGTCTCTCTAATATCTACTCAGGTATTTTGGTTTGCCCTTTGATAATTTTATTGGTGTTCTCCTCGCTTTTAACTCATTCTTCATATGCATGTCACATTTCAGCCTTATGAGGAAAAATTGTTGATGATGTTGTCAGATTTGCTATGATGTCAGGATTTGTTCAAGCGTCGGGTGCTCCTACAATCTCCATATTTTTGGCTGTACTATTTGGGAGAGAGAGTGATTGCCCAAACTATGTGGTGGGGTATATGCATTTGAGCCTCAAAGGAGTCATATGGGAGGCTATCTTGGGAGTGCTTTCACATTTCTGAGAGATCTTATACTGACTTCTATCATACTCGTTTGATGGATCGAGTAGGTAGTTAGATGAGGAGTCCTACTATTGTGGTAGTTGTTGATTCGATAATTGGCTAGTCTTCCAGTCGTCCTACTAGACAGTCCTCTAGATTTTAATCTGACCCAAGCTTTGCTTCTTCTTCTAGGTTTCCTACACTAGGTGTTGATCCTGTGCCACCTATTGGCCCTGAACCTAATGTGGAGGTTGGACCATCTTTAGATGATTCTCTTTGGAGATCTTATTATTGGGTGACCAGAGAAACTTCGCATATGGGTCGAGATGGCAAGACTCATATCCATTAGGTCCCAGACCGAACTTATCCTTGGTTGTTACCACTTCCTCCACATCTAGCGGTAATTCATTGTTGCTCCGTTTGTGTGCTTGTATCTTTGGTGGCAATTTTCAACAGCTATTTTTTGATACATGTCTGATCTCTTTTTTTTTTTTTTTCTTTCATTGCAGCCTCTTGAAGAATGGATCCATCACACCTATAGGATGGCTTAGAGGATGGAGCTTAACTTGAGCACTTTGTAGACCCATTTGGATTGTACAAATGATAGCTCTCAGTCAGAGGATACCCGACAGCGTCATCATCGTGACCGCCTGTCTTGACTATTTTTTATTCTGCTTTCTTTTTTTTTTTCTTCTTCTTATTTCTGTTTGTACTTTGTCTGTACTAGCTTAATCATGTAAAATTAATGATGAATGATTTAAAATTGATGCATGTTTGATGCACTGGCTTTTATTGGACAAGCTTTAGATGTATGTACTGGATGCATGCATTTATGCATGATCTGTGTAATGTCTGTGTTTTTTAATTAATTTGGATGATGAAAATGCTCATGTATGCATGGAAATGTTTAAAAAAATAATCTGAAAAATGGGTCGGGATGCGAAAAATTCACGAGAACTAGTCACTCG
The DNA here is from genome assembly GCA_948193065.1 of Aleurites moluccanus. Classification (NCBI taxonomy): domain Eukaryota; kingdom Viridiplantae; phylum Streptophyta; class Magnoliopsida; order Malpighiales; family Euphorbiaceae; genus Aleurites; species Aleurites moluccanus. Next base: position 7,232 of record CANXYC010482970.1, read on the forward strand.
GAAGGGTTGCCATCAGGTAGAAGGAAAATTGCCACACTTGTGCTTGGTGTCTGCCACCAGACAGGTTGACGGATCCGCCAAAGGGCCTGGCAGATATGCTAGGCTTGTGTGTTGGCTAACATTAGATACACTGGTGGCTGCGAAAGATCTGGGTTTTTTGGCTTATTCTTTGATTTTTATGATATACATACCCTTCCTAAGCATTTGATATGACTTATTGTTAGTTCAAATATCCTAGTTTTGTTTGGTTTTTAGTGGGTTTCTGTATGTGTGGAACCCTTTTATAGTCACAATATGTTTTTGTGGGTCAGAGGTTTGGACAAGGTCAAAAAGATACATTTAAGCCACTATAGTGTCAACTCTATTTTGACACTGAAAAGTGTGAGGGTGGATTGAGAATTTCTGGGAGCTTGTTTGAGGTTCTGGGATCCAAATGTTCATGTGTTCTGCTTTAGAACGGGTCTAGAAGAGCTATACCCCACTTTTCAGGAGTTTACTGTAATACTTGGTAGCAGGCCCAATGCTACCTTGGCTAGGCCGGAGCAAAGGGTTGCTTATTTTCAATCTTTTTGGATGCTTTTAAGAGTGAGTCAAGGCTTTGCCAGCTTCATGGTGGTGGATGGTCAGATTAATTTTGCTATGGTTATTGAGGAGTTTATAGATTTCCGCGATCTAGAGGATGTGGTTGGGAATGAGGTAAGGATAGCTTCACTGGTATTGTGTCTAGTATCAGGCTACCTATTTCCCAGTTCTTCGGGATGGGGAAATATTGAGATGGTGGGGATAGTTGCTCAGATGGGAAAAGGTTCTTCTATTATTGGGCTTGTTCTAGCTAAGACATTGCATTGCTTAGACAACAGGTGTAAGGTGGTTGAGCCATAGTCTGTCGGCTGGTGATTTTTCAGGTGAGAAAGTGACTATCTTTCTTTTTTTTGTTTAGTTTGGTTTTGACTGGTCTGGGTAGTTTGATTGGGTTAGCTGGTCTATTTAGCTGGATTTGATTGATTTGTTTAGTCTTACTGGGTTAGCTGATTCGTTTAGCTAGGTTTGATTGATCTATTTAGTCCGGGTTTGGCTAGACTGGTCTGTTTAGTCTAACTACACTCTTTTCCAGGATTGACTTAAAGATCACCTCCAGGTGGTTGGTTCTCCAACCAGAATGTCGTATTCATTGAAAAATTATCAGACACGGAGGATCTGGTTTGCTTCGACATTGAGCATGAATGGATTAGCTGGCTATTGAAGTTAGGTCGAAATGACATCTTGTGGTTTTTCTCTTGGTATGGGGTTTGCTCAATCATGACTATGAGTTATGGGTACAATATAGTGTATTTGTTAGGTTTTTATATGACCTCCTTCTAACTAGGGACCAGAGTTTTAAGATAGATGGGTGTGTCTCAGGAGATCCTGCCAGACGGGCCTATTTTCCCAGTTTTCCTTATTTCTGGTACTGTAGCACGGGCTATTATAAGTGGCTAGAGAAGGAGGATGTGTTTGGTGAGCCCATCTAGATCGGATGATAGGCTAGATGACTTGGCTCAAAGAGAGGGTTTGGCCCACAGAGAAGCTGTTATTGACATCGATTTTTGACACACCTTGAGCCCGAGCCGAAGCCCAATGATGTAGCATCAAGAATCAAGATCGTGAGAAGAAGGTTGCTTGTCAAAGTGATTGCTTTTGCTTTTGGATCGAGGAAATTGTTAGGGTTGTCTGAGCAATTGATGATCCATGATAATATTTTAATATAAAACATGTCAAAATGTATTTCAAAATGAATTTGGATCATTTTGGGCCATATTTAGTGGTCCGAACGCAAATTGAGCCCACAGAAGGTCACTAGTTTGAGGATAATTTAAGTTGTTTTATTAGTTAAAAAGAGTTTACAAATAGTTATAAAGGTTTTTGGAAAGTTTCAGGTCATTTTGAAAGGATCAGACATAAGAACGAGCATACGGGGGGTCGACGGGCTCGTTAGCGGCAAACTATGGGGCTTGTGCAGTAACCCTTGGCCTATGGCTTTTTGCAAGAGCCATGTGGCTATTTGCAAGGCAACACGGCTCAAGGAAGGGCAGTACGGCCCAAGCATGGGCCAAGTGGCTCTGTGAAGGGCCATATAATCTCCGGGCCCATTCACACGTGCCGTCAATCGCCTCCGTCACCCCTAGTCTAATTTTTGTTCCAATTTTGGAGATTCCAATCCTATTTTTATGCCAATTTATCTTTTAAAAAGGTTTCTATTTTGTATTTTAGTCAAAATGGAAGTTTTGAGTTAAAAGATAATAAGGAAGCTTTAGGGGTTCTTGGTTGGCAAATAACCTTAAAGCTATTTTGGAAGCTATGTTTTAGGTATTTAGGATATTTTGTTACTTAGAAAATTTGAATAAACCTAAATAAGAGTCCTTTATTATTATTTCTTCCTTTTTAAGTGGGAGAAGAAGATTATAAATAGGCCTCCACCCTCACTAGCTGTAGGATCCGAATTTTGAAGTCCGAATTCTTAAAAATAACTCTCTCTTTCAAATACTAAACTAAAATTTTAATTAATCTTACTACAAAAAAAACTAAGGATTTTATTAAAGTTTATTTATTAAGTTCATCTTAAGAGTTCAAATTAATCTTTCTTTCAAGAATCAAAGGAACAAAATCAAGTTTTATTTCTTATTCATTTAAACTCTTCTCAGGAATATAACATGAACGTTCTTGATTGTGTTCTTGATAAAAAGGAGTATATCCAATCGAATCAAAGTTTGATTCAAAGTAAGAACTTAATGATAAGCAATCTCCTTTAAGAATCGATGTTTTTGGCATTTGAAATCATTTATGAGACAAATGAAGTCCGAGGGAGATTTGCCGAGCCTTGGTGTATCCAGGTTTGAGTAGTTTCGTCTTTTCTTTTTATTTAATAATCATGTGAATTCTTTGGGCATACCAATCCATGTGATCTTTATTTTCTTCTTCTTTATATAACCCTTTTTTTTCTTATATGAATTAAATTAAAGTTAAGAATCTGTGTTTACATGATATTTAACTAACTTAATTGAAAATCTAATCAATTTGAACCAAAAAAAACTTAGAAAGAATGCTTAGTTCCCTTTTGCATGAAATTCATGTTTATGTTTCTAGCTACTGTTTAGTTATTCTTTTCTTACTTTACAAATCATTTTAATTGAATTTGAAAGGCTTAGAATCATTAGGATTAGTTTTTGAATAATTTAGAATGAAAAAGTGCTAAAAATCCCTTAAAAAAAGATTGGAAAAATAATTTAAAATCGAATGGGCATTTAGAGTCAGGTCAAAAAGGCCCTTGGGAGGAGCCACATGGCTCTTCCTTGTCCTGTGTGGGATTAAGAAGAGCCACACTACCTTATATATACCATGAAGACATTTTCTGTTGGGATTTAGGCCATTAGGCACAGCGGAAAAAAAAAATAATCCCAAACCAAGATCTCTATGTTGATTAAAATTGAAGATTAATTAAATGATCAAGGTCTTTACCTTTGTGTTTGGAAACCTTTTCTTCACTTGATCACCAAGAAAGGGTTGTAGCAAACCACTATCTTTCCCATAAGATGAGGAAAGCGCGACTAGTAACCCACGCGAAGATCAAATAACAAGTTTTTAGGAAAGAGGTGCCAAAAATCCTTAGTTGCAAGCCTTAGGATTTTCGGTTTGGATGGAGAAGGAATGGTGGCCGAATTCTTTCTTGATTTTTCTCTCAATATTTTAGACCAAGGGATGTGATTTTTGACTTAGGGTTTTTTAATTATAATCTCATCATATTTATATGGCCCTTAATTAATTAGGTTTTAATCTACCGGTTTATATTAAAATAATAAGCCTAATGACAATAATACAAGTAATGAAAGGTCAAACACATTCCTTTGACCTTGGACTTATTGATCCTAATATTAACACAATCTAATGGTCCTAATTTAATTAAATATATCATGTGTAAATAATTAAATTAGATAATTAATTTAATCATATTAAATTATTATAAAAAAACTCCATAATTAAATATATGAATTAAATCACATTTAATCATAATTTAATTTTCTCTTTCACTTATTGTTTGAAACACTTCTATGCGTGTGACCTAATAGGTTCCCTAATTAAATGGTAACTTAAGTCCTTAATTGTTTCTTTAAATTAATTTAGGAAACTCTTAAGTGAAATTCCTATTTCAAAAATAGGAAATTTCCATAAAAGGTAGTCCTTGTCCAATAAGGATTATATGAATTAAACTTCTTTAATTCATAATCAATTCTCCAATTGAACTTCTCTAACTTAAGTAGATCATGAGCGGTATCTTGCCACACATCATGACCCCCAAGTAATAAAAAATTGCTAGTGGTAAGTAGAAACCCTAACACATGGACAATATTATGCTGCTAGTCCTTTCAAGCCCTTTTACCAAGTTCGGTTTAATGTATGGACATTGTGTTAACTCCACTAAGCTGGATACACCACACTTAGCCCGAATAGTAGTTCCTTGTAATCCGAGCATCATTACTAAAATGATTTCCTTAGAGACCATCTCTAAGTACTATCCACCTTGGCCAAAGATTTCCAGTAATGTTCACATACAAGAGGCCTTAGGTAAAACCCTCATTCTAACAGAAGTTATGATATCCTTTGTTGACTACTTAAATATCTACGAGTGTGTCAAACTATACTTAATGCCCACCCTTTAAGTAGACCCTTTGGGAGTGCTAGGCATGGAATTAAAGTGTAGCATCTTCACTCTAGATCACTCTTAAGCATCTCAAGTCTAAGGACATTTGCACATTTCCATGTAGAGATATGTCATTAACATTGTTTAGATTTCTATGTGACTATCTCCTGCGATCACTCTGATGTACTTACTACTCTTAGTAAGCATCCACATGCTATACTCAAACATCCCAATGTCAGCATCTTTATGAGATCAAATGATTTGATAAAATCAAATAGTATATGCATGTGTTAGTCTTTCCGAATCAATAATGTCCATTCTCATTGATTCTATGACTAGGAAAATTTAGGTTAAAACATAATTGCACATGATAAGCATCTTACTATCATGATCTCATCATGAATGCCTCCATACAATGTTTATACCATGGACTTTATTAAACAGTTATACAATATTACTCTAAACAACAATAAGTAATGATTAATAAATAATGTCTTTTTATTAATATATTTCCAAAAACATCATTACAATCAATGTCTTTAGAGCACCTACACTAATAGAGTTCATGTCAGCCGATAATAATGATGGAGCATGACACGTCAGTGATACATGGTGATCACCAAACTTTGAAAAAATTTCATCGGTTGCTCACTCACTAGAAAAAAGGATCGGTACATATGGATGACACATCAGCTCATGATGCTTACTAAGAGTGCCATGTCATCTATTTGCCACGTCACACAATTGATGATGCAAAGTCAAAGATCTAAAAACTAGCAAAATAACTCCTATCCATTTAAACTAAAAAGTATTAAAATAACAATAATAATTAACTAGTCATTAATATCAAAAACTCAAAGTTCACAAAGCAAAATAAAATAAGCTTAAGTCATAAGGACGACAATTCCATAATTTTTTTTTATCTTTTTCTCAACATTCTTAGATACCAGCTTACCTTTTATCACAATCGGTTGATTCTCTTATAGCATACCCTCACCCAATACCTTGAAGTAGCCAAACTGAGTAATATTAAGCATCAACGCGTTGTCCTTTGCTAGCTTTGTTTTTCACTTCTTGAGGGATCATTGACCAAAGCTTGATGATATTGACGATAAGGCAGTAGAACTTGTTCCTCAACTTATGGAAGTATCGTATACCGACCTTTCTAAAATACCCAGGATGGTCCTTGTCGAAGAGGATCCTGTGGTGGTGCATACCTCCAGCGTTACCACAACTACCAAGGTGTTTCCTATGGTTGCCGATATGCCCATGACTGGAGCTCATTGACAACGCTTCTTTTGATTCTTCTTAAATATTGTGGTCATTCTGGTCCTCTTTGCTTAGAAAAAGGTATTTGGCAGCTCTATGAGAGAAAAGGACGAGTTAGGGTTTGAAAATTTAGATAAAAAAAATCTATGTAGTTATATTTTACCATCTTACCTTAATGGTGTCAAACGCAAAATTGTGTAAAGAAATGTTATTGTTTTGGATGTAAAGGGCGACACTTTAGCATATTAGATATGGTAGATTTGCACCTTTCACGTAGTGAAAATTTATGATGTGGAGATAACGTGGCACTTCCAGTTAGCATTATCAGCTGACGTGTTGTCCACATGTGTCGATCCTTCTTTTTTCTGCTGAGTGAGCAGCTGATGAAAATTTTTCAAAATTTGATGATCACATTAGAATCATCCTCAAAATTTGGGGATCACCATGTCATCGTTGATGTAGATGCTGACTCATCAATAATAATCTAGGTGTTAATGATATACCAGTAATGTGGTATGTTTCGTCATCACCGTGAACGTCAAGTATTTCGATTCGGCCAAAAACCTGACAAGTGATTATCGAGTGAAATTTTTTAGAAAGGTTAAGTATTAATCTGCAATTATTTTCTAGTTTGTGATTAAAATAAAAAAATCTCAATAGTTTAGTGATCAATGATATCATTTATCATGTATTCATCCCATTTTAATATTAAAATTAATTTCATTAATAATAAAAAATAAATTGTAGTTCTAAATTAAATATGTAAAACTGTTTGTAATATTGATTAAAATATACCACATATACACTTAAGATATACCGTTTCTGCAGAAAATATATACCAATGAAACTAATATACAATAATCGAATTTTGTTTAGGTTTTTTTTGGAGAAGATTTTATACTGATTTTGGTGGAGAGAATTGCGCTATTATTGGTTGCTTTATAGACGGTATATTTGTAATTATTTATTAATTAGGAAGGCGTAAACTTGTATAAATTCTGTTGCAACTGTATATTTGGAATATTTTATTATTTTTACTGTAATTTTGTAAATTTTTAATATTAAAAATTCATAATTCATTATATTTGAAATGATAGGAATGACCAAGGTTCAATTTAAAATCAGAATCATATCAAAAATTAAATTGGTCCAAATCAAAACCATCATTAAAGCTAAAATAAACTATGACTATAAGATATAGTTTTGATTCTCATAATTTTTTATTCAAATTAAAATCTCAATTTCTCTCTCTCTCTCAAATTTAATTTTTTAATTAATATTTAAATTTTCAATTAATATATTTTATTATCTCCAAATTTCAATCTCTTAATTAACATCTAAATTCTCAATTAATTTATTTATATCATCCCCTTAATTATTCTAATTTTTAATCTTTTTATTCTACATTTCTAATAACATTATTAATTATATTACTTTATATTTTTTATATCAAAAAATTTTATAATGACATTTAAGTTTTTTATTCTCAAAATTTAAATTTATACATTTTTTAATAAATTCAATTCCAAATATAATCGAAACGGTATCGAATCGAAAATGAAAATAAAATCAAAACCGTCTTAAACCTAATTAAAACTACTACTTAAAATTTTGATTTTAATTCACTTAATTTAAGAATCAAAATCGAAACCAACCAATTCAGAACCATGATCATGCCTAATTTAAATATTTAATCAATTATTGATGAGCTCAGAGGAACCATAGCCTCTTCTGCCTTAATGTAGCACCGGTCCAGCATTAAACTCTTCATTTCTATACGAAGTATTGACTATTCACAATCGATTTCACCTCCACAATCATATAACAAGAACAGAAAAGTCATAAATACATTTTACTTCCAAACGGATTTATTAATTTCTGCTAAACTTGCCAAATGGAAGAAAAGAATTTGCGCGACATTTTCAATGAGCAAACTAGGGCATCAAATGGCAACAAAACCCTATATATCATCTCAATCTGTGTACTCTACAATACAAGCACACTGTATGAAGGAGATATTCGGGAAAAAAGTACAAAAACCTCGTATCTTTTGCTTCAATAAGACAAGATAAGATTGTACTGGCTCACCTCAAATTCTGATGTTTAATTCTCCATCCAATCCTTAACAATGTCAACACAGTTCATGACATTTCAATATAACCGTTCTCTACAGGCAGAGATTTAACCAAAATATTACACAATCTGGAAAAAAAAGAGGAAACCTCTATTTGAGAAAGGATGTATGATTGAATGAATGCAAGGTATACTACTGACTCAAGACCTATAAAAACAATAGTAAAAGGAAAAAATAAAATGCAACGCAGGATGCAATACTCTCAATAATATGTAACCATGTATACCAAAAGAGTGCAGCAGTTAAATACAACCGACCATGACAGCATGATGATGAACTGATAAGATATGAATAATCCAAAAATAAATAAATAAATAAACGGGGCAAAAAATCAGAAACGAAATACGGGTCTTCAGAAACTTGGCACCTGGTTCATCTTCAAGTGCCACTAAACTTCAGCCAATTTTTGCAGCCATCCACTCCAACAACTAAACTTCGGAGATGACCACTGGACAGCATGAGAGGTCTCAGCCATTACAAAGATCCATAAATAGCAAACGACAACATGCTGCCTCACTCGTATAATTGGCACAAGTTACCTCTCTCCACCTGAATCACTTCTGAGCCTTGTGAGACTTTTGGAGATTTCAACAAATGCCTTTAACAACATCCGCAAATAATCACTACCCAACTCCCAACCCCATAGTGCTGATGCAAGAGTTAGTGACGACCTGAATACTGATAACTTTGTTATCTGAAAATGGCAGTTGACCTGACACAAATGAAACCATGGACCCCGACTCAATACACCCAAATGCATGTAGGTACTTGTAAAAGGATAGAGCGTGCCGAATTGCAACTTCAAACAGAAATGGCACGACTGATAGCCAACTTGGCCCACTCAGCAGATTCCTTAATCACAAGATCTTCAGAAGACAAACATTCATTTAAAAAGTCTTTGCTAGAAAGAGATTGCTGAATCAAAGAACCAGCATTACTTCCCAATGTGTCTGCTAAATCTCCAAGAACCCCAATGGCAGTTTTCATCACCACATCATCCCTGCATCAAATAAAAAATAAATTAGTAAGTCCTAAACCATAACATTTTAAAATATTCTCTAAATTAAACAAGAACATATATCAGTAGAACATACATGTCCTTCTCCATGTATATGCTATCTAAGAACTGGAGTATGTGCGGTGCATAAGGAATCAAGAGCTCAGTTTTAGGAGAGTTCTTGAACCCTTGAAGAATCCCTGAATATGCCTCCAAAATTCCATTTCTTAGTGAATTTGTGTACTCAGTCATTTCATCATCGGCACCTGCAGTATGGGCAGACAACTCTGCAGCACTTTGAAGCATGGGCATGGAATACATTAAGTACTTCTCAAAATTCTCTCCAATTGCTAAAGCAACGTCACCAAAGCATGAGAAAATGGGAGGCTTCACAGATCGATGTAATTGATTGCTCGATAAATCTTTAAGAAGTTGGGTCATGATTACATCACAGTATGGCAAAATTTTATCCTCCAATGCCCGGGAAATATCACCCACCACTCCAATTGTGACAGCGCAAACTTGATACTCCTCAAAATTTTGAAGACCCATCTCCAAATACTTGTAAAACTCTGGCATATACTTTGCAAAATCTGCGCCTGTTGTATAGGCAAGGGCTCCAATGGCTAGCATGGCCTCCTCGTGCACAGTAGCACTTCTACAGGCAAAAACCCTGAGGAAGAGTCCCATTATCTGATCTGCATACTGCATGAACACGTATTTAGTTGGCTCTAAAGAGCCTAGCTTTTGAATAATAACCTGTAAACATCCACAAAGAAGGCCTTGTAATTCACTTTGCTTCTCTCTCTCATCAGATGAAAGCTTCTGCCCCTCAAGAGTTTTATGCAGCTCCATCATAATTATGGGGACCAATTGCAAAACCATGGGTGCTGTTTCATCAATCGAGCACCTCACCACTTCATTCAATGTTTCATAGGCGGCAGTCCTTAACCGAGCTTCCCCAGCATCTTCTCTATGAGTAACAGTAAGAAGTGCTTGAACAATTTCCTGGAAGTACAGAGTCAAAGGAGATGATGGTCCCATCTCTTCATAACCTTGGGCAAGAAAATAAAGGGCACCACACACCTTCTCTGCTACATTTGGTGCATCTTTCATACTCTGAAGCAGTACAGTGATGATTTGTTGGCAATTAGCCTGGGTAATTATGGGTGTATCAATGGTTGAACCATGAAGAAATTCAAAAATTCGTCCAAGGGTCCATGCAGTCGTGTCCTTGACATGGTTATTGGGATCCTTTGCCAAAGCACTGAGCATAAAGTTCAACGCAACATTGACAATAGGGGTTAACTTGTCAGGGGAAGGCCCCTCCAAGATTGAGCCAAAGGCGTAGGTTGCTGCCTCTCTTTGCCTCCAATCTGGTTTTGTAATATTTTCTTCAATAAAGGGCATAACAAGTGGAACAATATCATCTCCCACAGTTCGTGCAACCAACCCAAGACATGTA
>CANXYC010483221.1:0-14477 GCA_948193065.1 Aleurites moluccanus
AGGGATTTAATATTGATATTAGAAGTGTTTAGTTGTGTTTTCTATCTGGGCAATGTTAATATTACAGGGGAAACTCTGTCCGATTTTCTATAAACATAAAGTGTTTTTGAAAAAAAATTTATATGTCATAAAATGATTAAATGAAACGAAGCTTGTAATTTGGGTTCTTCGAGGTACCGGTATACATTATTCCCATGCCCTAGAACCGTCATAACCCTATAGTGTGGGTTGTGACAGTTAGGTCTTTATGACCTATAAAGTTCAAAATACTTTAGCATAAAATCTAGGCTTGAACGTAAGCCTAAACTTGCTTTAATATGTTAACTTATATGTGAATTAATGTGTTGTATAAAGAAGAAGAGGTTTAAATATATGTAGCCCAAGTTTGGCTTTGGCCAAATGGCCTATGTGTGAAAAAACAGTGAATTTGTTATTTGATAAGGAATGTGACCATTGATGGTGTATCTGTGTATGCTTGATGTGTATTGTGTATTTATATGGTAATTTGAAGTCTTACGGAGAGTAAATATATAAATATAGGTGAGCCTCCCGAGGAAGGGATGAGTCGGGTAGTCGCTGCGACTATTAGGGGGTCTTCGGCTAGCTAAGAGCTACGTGCCTTGGCTAAGCTTGGAAGTAAGTTTTTATATACAATTATTGCATTTATACATCATATGGAATAACATATGCATTTGAATTGATTTGATACGTAAAATCCCAAATTTGATTTGAGATACCCAATTGGCACCTAAAATGAACCTTCGAACTGACCTTAACTGTCCTAAACTTCCGACTGATTTAATTTCAAACCTAGAAAGTATTTTCACCCGATACTTGGCCCGATCCTTTCTCCTATCCCTAAGCTTCAAATTGATATCAAATAGTCCACCTAAATATGTTCATAATATACAAAACCAAAAACTCCTCAAAAATCCTAAAACGGACCCATAATTTGACTTGCCATTTGCGCTAGCGGAACTGGGTCCCGGCGGGCCCGTTTCTTAACTTTGGCCAGCATGCCTATATGACACTGATAACTTGAAAATGAGTTGTTATATGTGAAATTGAAACATATTGGCGAACCTATACCAATTATATGAAACTTTTACATATGATATCATAACAGGGCTACTACAACGGTGTAGCGGGATTTACTGTCGACCGTATGCACACTGGTATCTTATTTGACCCTTGCTAGAGAGGGGAGTTATATTCTCTAGTCGTAAGAGCCGATCACTCTTACGTAATTATTGATTTCACGCTATTGCACCATATATATATTTTTTAGCACAATTGTGCATATTGGACATATTTGGCCCTATTTACCTATTATATTATATGTGATGTGACTCATACTACATGATATTATAGTTCACCATATTTTGAACCTTTCATATGCTATACTTATAGTTCATCACATGTTACCATATATTTTCAGTACTAGTTATTCTATCCCTTGCTATAATTGCTTCTAACCATTTCCGGTTCCAGTTCAGCTTCAATGGTATAAAGTTTTCATGCATTTTTGTATATAATTACTTACAGAGTATTTTATACTCACCCTCGCAGTTTTAAATCTTTTTAGGTGATGGTGAGGTCCGAGTTCCACAGGCTACTCTTTCTTTGCTGTGGACATTTTGACATATATATATGTAAATATTATAAGTTAATCTTTTATTCAAATTCTGTCTAGTAGCTCCATAGTACTGTAAATTAAAGTATGAGTATTTAGAATGATATGTATGTATTTAAATATGTGTGTATGTTGATATAGTTGCCCAGTTTGGTATTACGATAGGTATGATAATGATGATGGTTTATGTTGTAAATTGAGAAATATGGATGAGTTGATGATGTGGAGATGGAGTTGAGTTGTGAAATGATATTTGGAAGTGTTTAATTGATAAATGGTAAGTTGGCATGTTAAAAATACAGAGGAAACTCTGTCGAATTTTCAGTAGAACATTGGCATAATGTATATGTATGAGTTTTGGCATGAGATATGATGTTGCAACATGAATGAACTTGTGTGATATATGAACTATTAGAATGAATAAGGTTTATAAGTATTAGCTAAATTGTATTAGGGGTTCATCGAGGTACTAGTAGTCACAAGCGGATCCCGTACCCTTGGATCATCGCGGCTCCCTGGTTTGGGTCGTGACAAATTTGGTATCAGAGCCTAAGGTTCTATTTACTTTATATTGTAAGCATGTTGTTAGCATATATAACCCTTGTACCATGAAGCATAAGTATTTGTATATCGTCAAAGTACAGTCATCGTCATTGTTTTATACTCTGCGTACCGATATGAAATTATTCTTTCTAATTTGATTATGTGTTTTCTTTTAGTGTGCAAGGATGTCTCATCACGCTTTGGGATCGAATTTTCCCGCAATTGAGAAGGATCATCGAGAGTTTAGTGGTGAGGCAGAAGTTGCCTCAAATGCCTCAGTGCAGGCAACTGAACCATCTAGGAGTAAGTAGTGCACTAAATCTTATGTGGCGGGGGATGCACCCTGGAGGAAGGAAATGTAGGAATTTAGGAGGGAAGTATTATAGATATTACAAACAAATTTGGCAGCCCGTCTTGCACCAGTATAGCAGCCTCCCCCACCACCCATTCAACCTGATATACAGCCTAAGGCACCCCTAATACCAATTGATTATCAGAGACAGAGGGGTTGCTGGATTATACCCGAGGGTGGGGTGACTATGTCATAATTTACAAGGTTTCAGTTGCCCACATATGCAGGGGAATATGGCACGAATCCCAGTGACTTCATGGAGGAGGTGGATAAGGTTATTAGGAAGTTATCATGTTATGACACCAGAATAATAGAGCTGGTGGGTTTGTTGTTACAGAAGGATACTTCTACATGGTTTGATGAACATATAGGTGAGAATATCTATAGTGATGACCCATTGACTTGTGTTGAGTTCAAACAACGATTGATGGATGAGTTTTTGACATTGGTGTTTATAAATTCTGGCATAGTCAATAAGGGATTCAATAAGGGAACATTGTTAAATTTGAATAGTTGAAACAAGGCAATCTCAGTGTTCCAAAGTATGCACTGGAGTTTAGACAATTGAGTAAGTATGAGAGGAGGATAGCCCGATTGAGGCAGACCTGATTGGCAGATTTAGGAGAGGGTTATCTACTCCATTATTTAATGCCTTGCTAGCTGTGGAATATACCTCTCTAGGTAAAGTTATTGATAAAGCTGCCCAGATGGAAGCTAAGTATAGAGAGGAGAGATCAGAGAAAGACTAGAGAAAGATGGGTAGAGGTGCTGAGTCTCGGAGACCTAGGGAGGGATCTTCACAGCAGCAGACAGTTCGATTATCTCCCAGGTCAGGACACTTAGTTTCATCATAGAGGCAGGGGAGACCACAATATAGAGAGCAGGGAGGAAGATTTACTGCTCCTATTTACTCACAGGGCTCTAGTAGGCCTTGACAGATGACCTCAGAGCTACCTACTTATAGGCATTATAGAAGGAGGAAAATAGGGGAGTGCAGGATGATATCTGGATCATGCCTCTGGTGTGGACAATTTGGCCACTTTTATAGAAATTGTCATATATGGACCCCTCAGCTAGCAGGCAGTACAGGGTCTCAGCCGACAGTTCAGATGGGCAGAGGGGGACCTAGTAAAGGGAAACCATCAGGTGCAGGTTAGACATATGGCCAATTAGCTGCCGGCAGAGTTTAGGGGAGAGTTTTTGCTATGACCCTATAGTAGACCCAGAGTTCACATGGTACAGTTGTTGGTATGGTTTCTATACAACTTGATATTGCATATGTGCTATTTGACTCTAGTGCTACACACTCATTTGTTTCACCTATATATGTTGGGAGATTGGGGACTGATAGGAAACCACTACCACTACCATTGGATGTTACCACACCCGTAGGGGGAAATATCATCGTGCGTTTTCAATATGAGCATTGTGCTGTGACTATATGTGATCATGTCTTATATGCTGATTTGATTGAATTGCCTATGCTTGAGTTTAATATCATTCTAGGCATGGATTAGTTGACAGCTATAAAGCTATGATTGATTATTTTATGAAATGTATAGATTTCAGACTTGGTGATCGGGAGACTTTTATCTTCCAGGGGGAAGTAAATAGGTGTGCATCGGGTCTAATATATGTGATTGAGGTTAGTCGATTGATTCGGATGGGATGTGAGGCGTATTTGGCTGCAGTAGTTGATACTACTAAAGCATCAATTGCATTGGATGATATTCCTATTGTAAGGAAATTTTCAGATGTGTTTCCAGATGATCTACCAGGGTTGCCACCGAGAGCGAGATAGAGTTTGAGATTGATGTATACCCAGGTACTGATCTGATTTCTATTGCATCGTATCGTATGGCTGCACCTGAATTGAAAAAGCTAAAAATACAGTTGCAGGAACTCCTTGATAAGGGGTTTATCCACCCTAGCAGTTCACCCTAGGGAGCTCTAGTTTTACTTGTTAAGAAGAAAGATGGGTTATTTTGGATGTGTATTGATTACAGGCAATTGAATAAAGTGACCATGAAAAACAAAGACCCATTACCAAGGATTGATGATCTTTTTGATCAATTGCAGGGAGCTTGTTACTCTTCAAAAATTTATTTGAGAACAGGGTATTACCAGTTGCTGATTAAAGTAGAGCATATTCAAAAAACTACTTTCAGAACCCGATATGGCCATTATCAGTTCTTGGTGCTGCCATTTTGGTTAACAAATGCTCCCATAGCTTTTATGGATTTGATGAATTGGGTATTCCGACCTTATCTTGATCGATTCATCATTGTCTTTATTGATGATATTTTGGTGTACTCTAAAAGCAAAGAAGAGCATGAGGAACACCTCAGAATCACACTGCAGAATTTGAGAGAGAATCAGCTTTTTGCAAAGCTTTTTAAATGTGAATTCTGGCTAAATGAGATGACCTTTTTTGGGCATGTTATTGGGAAGGACGGTATTAAAGTCGACCCGCAAAAAGTTGAAGTGGTTGCAAATTGGCCACGCCCTACCTCAGTGACGGAAGTGCGTAGTTTCCTTAGGTTGGCAGAATACTACTGTTGGTTTGTGAAGGATTTTTCCAAAATTGCTTCTCCTCTAACGAAGCTAACCTGGAAAGATGTGAAGTTCCAGTGGGATGATAGGTGTGAGACGAGTTTTCAGACTTTGAAGAACTGTCTTACGAGTGCTCCAATTTTGGCATTACCTATTAAGACTAGTATGCTTTCTATTTATTGTGATGCTTCCAGAATTGGTTCGGGATATGTATTGATGCAAGATGGGAAGGTGATTACATATGCATCTCGGCAACTAAAGAAGTATGAGGTGAACTATCCCACACATGACTTGGAGTTAGAAGCAGTTACTTTTCCTTTAAAGATATGGAGGCACTATCTCTATGTGGTGAAATGTGAGATATATACTGATCATAAAAGTCTCTAGTATCTTGTACAACAGAAAGAGATAAATCTGCGGCAAAGACGGTGGGTAGAGCTATTGAAGGACTATGATTGTCAAATATTTTATCACCCGGAGAAAACAAATGTAGTAGCAGATGCTTTGAGCCGTAAGTCGATGGGAAGTTTATCTCATGTATCAGCTACAGAGAGGCTTTTGGTACAAGATCTTCAAGAATTATTTGCTATGGGCCTACAGTTTGATTTGGAGACTAAAGGGCAACAGTCAGTACTAGTGGCACAGTTTAAAGTGAGACCATTGTTACTTGATGAGATCAAAAGTTCTCAAAATGCTGATCTGCAGTTAGTTCGGATTAGAGAGTTATTATAGGAGGGGAAAGCTTTGAATTTCTTAGAAGATGGAGGGGTATTGAAATGTAAAAGGCAGTTATGTGTACCAAACGTGAAGGGGCTTTGGGAATAGATCATGCAAGAGATACATTACTCTCCTTATACAGTGTACCCAGGTACAACAAAAATGTACCATGATTTGAAAGCCCATTACTGGTGGCCGAATATGAACGGCGATGTAGCTCGATGTGTATCTACCTATTTAGCTTGTCAACAGGTGAAGTTTGAATATCAAAAGCCCTGTGGATTACTACAAGAGATAGAGTTACTGGAATGGAAATAGGAGTAGGATACCAAAGATTTTGTGGTAGGACTACCATGATCTAGGAGAGGTTATGATTTAGTATGGGTAATAGTAGACTGTTTGACGAAATCGGCTCATTTTCTTAAAGTGAAGACTACCTATACTGCTGCACAATATGCTCAGCTGTACATTGACAAAATTGTGCGATTGCATGGTGTTCTGACCGTGATCATTTTCGATAGGGGTACTCAATTCACATCCCGATTCTGGCAGAAATTTCAGGAAGCCCTGGGTACTCAGTTGCATTTTAGTACAACTTTTCACCCTCAAACAGATGGTCAATCAAAGCGTACGATTCAAACATTAGAAGATATGTTACGTCTCTATGTTCTGGACTTTAAAGGTAGTTGGGATCAATATCTTTGTCACGACCCAACTTGGGAGCCGCGATAGTCCTAGGGTACGGGTGTTGCCTAAGCTACAGTATCATGAAGAAGCCAAATAACAGTACTATATGGCATGCAATTCAATAACAAGCTCAATATAGCTTGACAATTCTATAAAAATTTGGGCAACATCTCCTTTATATAAGGATCATGCCCAGCTGAAAAACATATAAATAAACACTTCCACTATATACTTCACATCTATTCTCAAATCAATGATCCCTCTGGATCTCCAATATGAACTATATATAAACATCTCTGTATATCATATCATTTCCATTCATATCATAACATATACATCCATAGTATAATGATTATGCAAAACCATAAAGATGCAATCACACACATATATATACATGCCATTGCTTAATTTATAGTACCATGGAACTTCTATACTGTACAATATTTATATATACTTTTGGAGCTTGATATTTACATGATCAACTAGTACAATTCCAAGACAGGAGTAGAAGATGCCAATGGAATATGTGCCTCACTGCAGACCTGAAAATTGTAAACCACTAAGGGAGTGAGTATAAAAATACTTAGTCAATCCAAATGTATAAAAATGTAGTAAATGATCATGAAACTGTAATTGCCCATATATGGTCTGTAGAATTTAATATAAGATAGCAAATGAATAATAAAACAAGTAGTTGTACAAGTATCAATATAGAATCCATATAAGTATCCAGATACATATCCATATAAGTATCTAAATACACATATCCATATAAATTTTCAGTGTACAAGTTAATACAAATATGATATAATAGGATTGGGTTATTTCTGAAATTCAATACTCAGCACTATCATAAAGTGCACTAGGGAATATAACATCCCTCCCTAGTAGGGGTCCACAAAGACACTGACCACGTAAGGGATATTTTCCCTATGACTAGATAATATAACATCCCTCTCTAGTAAGGGTCCATAAAACATAGTGTGCACACAGTCGATGGAATTTACCCGCTATACCATCGAAATAGCCTTGTTACAATATCATATGGGTGCGTCTTCATATAACAATAAATATAACATATTTATATCTCATATAGATATAGAACAATCATAAATACATATATGAAGAATAATAGAACAAAATTGGAAGATGTTAAAAAAATGCCCGGCGGGGCCTAGTTGCGCTGCTGCAACTGGCACTAGTCGTTACGGGTCCGTTTTGGGATTTTTGAATAGTTTTTGGTTAACTATGATGCCAAAGGATTTAGTTGGGCCATGAGGTACCTTTTCAAAGCTTAGGTCAAGACTAGATGATTGGGCCAAGTGGTGGCCCAATTGGCTTTGTGGATTTCATTTTATGGCAAGACAAAGTTTAGGTCAATTTTGGTTGTTTCGGTGGACTTATTTACGGGCCAATTTGCACTGTATGTGATTTTAGTTATCAAACTTTATTTTTATAGCTAAAATGAAATATTATAGCATATATGATGCAAATCATGCATGATTATACATAAGGACTCACCTCTATCATAATCCAATGACTTTTTCCCCAATTTAGTGATCCTGAGCCCTAGTCGACCCGCCGCTCGACACTCCGAGTAGGAGTATTCGACGGTTCACCTATTTTCACATATAACACTCCGGTAAGGTATAATATCATCATAAAACACATAATTTACACAAAAACACATCAAGCATACATACTATGCTCTATAAACTTCACTTTGCACAATTTACACAATTTCCATTCCTTTATACATAAACACTTATTTATCACCATCATTAACCCACATTTCACCTATGCATCACTATTTTACCAAGTTAAGAACTTATATACACTTAACTTAACATTCTATACCAAACATATACTGTATTTAAGATTACCTTCAAAGTACTTAAACATCTTTCATACATTTAAACTTATACATTTCCATCATTTTCAACACTTTATCATATTTAAACCTTACTTTATAAATCACATTAGCCTAACACCTTAAATTAACAAAGTCCATATTGACCAACTTAAATAGAATTCATTCCTTTCTTCCATTTTTCAATGCCATTCTATCAAATAACATATATAAGCATCAAATGTATAACATTTAGGCATTTAAACCTATTAATCATCAAAGCATAACACAACATTTATGTTTCATCATTTCGGCCAAAACACAAATCCATTCAAATGGATTCTTTTCCATCATTTATCCATCAATTCATTATATACATATCAAATATACTTCATTCCATCATTTAAACCTATAAAATATCAAACATCAACCTAACCCTAGGCACCTCACATTCAGCCTAGCTAACTTTCCTACCAAATCAATTTGTTTCAATCATTTAACCATCAATTCATGCTATACACATCAAATAAACAACATTTGAACAAAATAATTCATCAAAACCATACTTTGATTCAAAGTTCTTCCTATTTTGATTCAAAGTTCTTCCTATTAGGGTTTCAATCCAAGTTTTTGAATTCTAACCATTCAAAACATGTTTTGAACACTAATAAACATCAAATAACATCTTAAGAACATAATTGAATCAAAAGAATTCCAAAACCAACAACTTACCAAAAGTTCTTCCAAATCTTCAATGTATTAATTTGTCACTTTTTCTAGTTTTTCCTTGGATTCTATGGTTATATTTGTGTTTAGGATGATGGAATTAACATGTTTCCATCAAAGATTGAAAGAAAACAATAAGAAATGGTGGCGACTAAGGTTAGTCGTACCATTCAATGGAGGAACGAGAAAGTTGCTGCAATTTTATGGCTAAGGAAGATGATGAACAATGAAGGGGTGGGAAAAATCAAGTTAAATATCAAAGGAATAATCTTATGCTTTAGGTTTATGGTAAAAATGGTGAAACCTAGCCATCCAACCATCCATTTCTTTATCTTTTCATCCAATGGTTAGATTTAATCAAGCCTAAAATGATACCGTAAGGTTGCATACACTAAATAATTCCATATTGTAGAGGAAAAGACCAAAATAGCCTTACTCCAAACGAAGCACCTCAATCGAGCAGCTTGCCGGGAATTATTTTCAATAGGGTTTAATTCTCCAACAATTATTCAAATAAACTTAATAATATCATTTTCACGTCCTTAAATTCTTTTCTACCTTCAAATATAGTGTTAATTCCATAAAAATTCAAAGGGGGGTATGAAATGACCATTTTGCCCCTAGTTCACCAAAAACTCAAAATTTCTCGATTTTGTCCTAACAGCCTTTAAAACACTTCTATGCATAGAATCACTTCATATAACATGCATATCTATCAATTTCATGCATAAACACATAATATTATCAAGTTCAAAAGAAATGAAAAATTTCCCCCTAAGTTCCCCTTTTTATGATTCAAATCAGGTTTAAGCTGAGGTGTTACAATCTTCCACTGATAGAGTTTGCTAATAATAACAACTACCACTCTACAATTGGGATGGCACCATAGGAGTAGTTGTATGGCTGAAAATGTAGATCACCCGTATGTTGGGTGGAACTCAGTGAGAAATAGTTGGAGGTGTTGGACTTGATTCGGGAGACGATTGAGAAAATTCCTTTGATCAAAGACATAATTAGAATAGCTTTCAGCCGACAGAAAAGCTATTCAGATCTGAAGAGAAGAGATATATAGTTCTTCATGGGTGATCATGTGTTTTTTAAAATATCAACTATGAAGGGTGTGATGAGATTTGGAAGAAAAGGGAAGTTGTCCCCTCGGTTTATAGGGCCTTTCAAGATTCTTGATTGGATTGGTAGTGTATCTTATCGGTTGGCCCTCCCACATAATTTGAGCCATGTGCACCTGGTATTCCATATTTCTTTGCTAAGGAAATATGTGTAAGACCCTTCGCACATCCTTTAGCCACAGGATATTGAAATTGACGAGGAGTTGTCATATGAAGAGATCCCAGTAGAGATAGTAGATCGACAGATTCATCAACTTTGTAACAAAGGGATTCTGATGGTAAAAGTATTGTGGCGTAGCAGGAAAATAGAGGAGTGTACTTGGGAGAGTGAGTCAGAGATGAGGAAGAAATACCCTCAGCTCTTCAGTGACTCAAGTATATGATTTTAAACCTTGCTAGTTATTAAATTAGAGGATGAATTTATTTGCAGGGGGGTGGAATGTAACACCAAGTCCTAACCAAGCCTAGTATAGTTAAGGACCTTCGGGAATTTCTATCAATTTATTTGAAATTATTTTGATGTGCTTACATGTGTATTTGATGTTTAATTTCTTGTTTGTATAAATAAATAATGATAATAAAATAAATAAGTAAATAAAAATAAAATAGCCAAATTAGCTTACAAAAAATGATAGCACTTAATTGCAAAAGGAAATAAAAATTAGGGATTTAATTAATATTTTATAAGGACCCAAGAAAAGCAAAAGTGTAAGAAGAAGGAGTGAATAACATTTTCACTCATCATGATTAAATGGAATAAAGTATTGATGCATTTTAATCCAAGGAATGCATGTATAGGTTGCAAAGTTCACTTTATGAGTTTGAGTGTAGGTGATTCTGTGAAAAAACTTCACTAACTAATAAAATACTCCAAATAATTTTGCATTTTCTTGTTCTCCATCCAAAAACCGTGAGCCACTAAAATAGAAGAGAAAGCTCTTCCTTCTTTCGGCCATAAGAGAAAAATCAAAGCTTGGAGTCAAATTTTTTTATGCTAAGGTGGAAATTATCATCAATAACTTCCTCTTCTTCAAGCATAGCTCAAATTTCACTTTGGTTGGAAGATTGGGAGGATTAGGGTTTCGGCCACTTCTAGGACTTTGAAGGTAAGTTAAAAAAAATTCTGGTTGATTAATTATTATTTGGCATTTAAATGTTGATGTGGATGATTAATTTGAGGAATTAAACATCTATTGGGTAATATGCATTGTGGCTGAAATGAATGGTGGAAAATTTGGGGGAAATATGATTTTGTGTTTCAATGGAGCAATTGATTTCATAATTGTTGTTTTATAGGTTGAATTAATGTTAATTGGATGATGAATTTTAGATTGAATGTCAATTATGGATAAGGCATTGAAAACAAATAGAAATTAGGGTTTAGGTGTAAAAATTTCTTGTAAATTTATGCAATTGAATGTTTGAATCTTTTATTGACATAGTGAATTGACATTTGAACCCTTAAATTGAAGGACAACATAAAATGGAGGAAAACCCCCCTTTGGCCTGATGCCCTAGGTTGGAGGAAAGATGGAATTGGTTTGGTTTTGGTGAAATTGATTGTTTAGATGTGTAATTGATAACTTGAATTGTTTAATTATAAGTGTAATTGAGAGAATTACTGTTGGATAAGGAAAAACCCCTCAAACCGAACCTAATTAGGGCAAAAATGAGAATTTGATTTGATTATGTGTAATTGAGCTTAGAATTATAAAATGGATGTATTTAATTGTTGAATTATGAAGTTGAATTGGAAAAATTAAGTTTAGATGACCAAACCCTCCTTAGGTCGAATTGTTATTGAACTAGGGTTAGGGTTATAAGGTGATTTTTATGTACAATTTGTTGAATGTGAGTAACATGTTTGACTGATAGGTATTTGATGCAAATAGGATGTAATTGGTACATTTGGAATGAGTTTGAATTGAGTTAGGTCTTTATGACCTACAATGTTCAAAATACTTTGGAATGAAATCTAGGCTTGAACATAAGCCCAAATGAAAGGTGACATAGCTAAGTTTGTGTCTACTTGTTTAGCCTGTCAGTAGGTTAAAGTGAAACATCAGAAGCCATCTGGCTTATTATAGGAGATTCAACTACCAGAGTGGAAATGGGAATAAGTCACTATGGACTTTGTGGTTGGATTGCCAAGGACACAGAGGGGCTATGATTCCATATGGGTAATAGTGGACTGGTTAACCAAATCAACTCATTTCCTGGAAGTAAAGACTATATACACAGCAGTTCAGTATGCTCAGCTATATGTTGACAAGATTGTCAGACTGCATGGGGTACCATTGGTAATTATTTCTGATAGGGGTACTCAGTTTACTTCTAGATCTTGGCAGAAATTCCAGGAGGCTTTGGGTACTAAGCTTCAGTTCAGTACTGTATTTCACCCACAAACAGATGGTCAGACAGAGAGGACTATACAAACCTTATAGAATATGTTAAGACTCTTTGTGATGGATTATAAAGGCAGCTGGGATTATTATCTGCCATTGATAGAGTTTGCATATAACAACAGTTATCAATCCACTATTGGCATGGCACCATATGAGGCACTGCATGGAAAAAAGTGTAGATCTCCTATTTGTTAGGTAGAACCCAAAGATAAACAGTTAAAGGGACCTGATTTGATTAAAGAGACAATGGAAAAGGTGCCCATGATTAAAGAGAGAATTAAGACTACCTTCAGTAGGCAGAAGAGTTATGTTGATCCTAAGAGAAAGGACATACAGTTTAGTGTAGGTGATCATGTGTTCCTTAAAATCTCTCCAATGAAGGGAGTTATGAGGTTTGGAAAGAAAGGAAAGTTGTCACCTAGATATATAGGTCCTTTCGAGGTCTTAGACAGGGTAGGAAATGTATCCTACATATTGGCACCACCTCCAAACATGGGACATGTGCATCCAGTCTTCCATATTTCAATGTTGAGGAAATATATATCAGACCCATCCCATGTTCTTCAGCTACAGGATGTAGAGGTAAATGAGTAATTATCTTATGAAGAAGTGCCAATTGATATAGTTGATCAGCAAATAAGACAACTTCGCAACAAGAGCATTCCTACGGTCAAAGTCTTGTGGAGAAATAGGACAGTAGATGAATGTACTTCGGAGAATGAGGCTGAGATGAGACAGAGATATCCCTCATTGTTTATTGATTCAAGTTATTGTTTTACTTTACTACATTAAGTAAATTCGATGACGAATTTAATTGTAGGGAGTAGAATATAACACTCCAGCTTAAAGGCTTAGAACATAAGCTTTAAGAGGCAAACCTAAAGGGTTTCTTCCTTGTTTATATGATATGTATTTTATGCATGTTTATGTTTAACTTGTATGAATATGCATCTTTTAGAAAGTTTTATGCATGTAAAAGTGCTTTAAAGGCTGTTAGAAAGAAATCGGGAAAAACTCAAATTTTGGTGAACTGGGGGCAAAATAGTCATTTCGCACCCTTTCGAGTTTTATGGAAATAAACATGATATTTGAGGGTAGAAAAGAAAATTAGGACATGAAAATGATGTTATTTAATTTATTTGAAGTTTTGATGGAGAAATAAACCCGATTAAAAATAATGTCGGGTAAGGTTCTCAATTGAGGTGCTTGAGGTGCTTCGATTGAACTAAAGGCACTATGGTCTTTTTCTTTGAGATATGGAATTATATGATGTATACAATTCTATGGTATCATTTTACGCTTGATTAAATCTAACCATTGGATCAAATGATGAAGAAAAGGATGGTTAGATGAATAGGTTTCACAATTGCTATCATAAGCTTAGTGTATAGGATTATTGGCTTTGGTTATTGATTTGGTGTATCAAATGTATGTAAAAGCCATCTTTGTTGACTTTGATTAACCAATGGCATAAAAGTATTAAAGATGGATGGTTGGATGGCTAGGTTACACCAATTTTATCACAAGATTGATGTATGGAATCAAACCTTTGATTTTTTGGTGGATTTTTCCCACCATTTCACCATTGTCTTCATCCATCACCATTGTATGTTCAGAATTTCTCCTTCTTCTTCATATAGATTTCGGCCACCATTGACATACACCAAAGCTTATGATTTTCTTCCATTTTTGGATAAAAACATATCAATTCCATCAGCCTAAACACAAATATAACCTTACATTTTAAGGAAAAACTCATTAAAGCTAAGAATTAATCCATTGAAGTTTTTGAAGAACTTTTGGTAAGTTCATGGTTTTGAGATTCTTTTGATTCAATTATGCTTATATGATGTTCTTTGATGTTTATTAGTGATCAAAACACATT
>CANXYC010483234.1:0-10789 GCA_948193065.1 Aleurites moluccanus
ATGAATTCCTTTCCAATTTCCAATTACATATTCATTACATATACATTATCTATTACTCATTTCTACCATTAAACACCTAATCCAACCAAAATCACACCAAACCCTAAACCTATATGAATTCGGCCAAAATAGTAAACCAAATAAATACATTAATTTCTTTCATTTAATATCATATTCATATCATTCTCATATCCTAAACATCATTTAAGGCATCAAATTCAACAAAACAACACTTTGAAATTCAATATGCCTAATAGGGTTTCAAATTACTCCTTTGAATTCTAACCATGCAAATTGAATTTTAATACATAAATATTAACAACCTAAGCCATATAACATTTCTACAATTATAAAACTTAAAAACTAAAAACTTACTTCAAGTTATTCACAACTTCAAATGGAAGTTTGGTGGCTTTAATGATGGTTTCTTTGAATTTGATGGTTGGATTAGTGTTTAGGTTAAAGAATACTAGCTTTTGGTGTTTAAAAATGGAAGAAAGCATTAAAGAATGGTGGTAGCATGTTTTAGCCGAAACTTATGGCTGCAATAACGGAGTTTGGCTGAAAATTTAATGAAGAAGAAGAAGAAAATTGTTATATTTATCCATTAATTCAAGATTTGATCCAATGGTTTAGGTTCCATTGTAATCTTTGTGAAACTTATCAATCCAACCATCCATTCTTCATACTTTAATCCTATTGGCTAATCTCAAGCCAACTTTAATAGGTTACACATGCATTTGCCACACCAAATCACATCTAAAGGCAATGATTCCATACAATTAAGCTTAGGTTAGCTAGATTACAACCTACTCATCTAACCATCCAATTTAAAGTCATTTGATCCAACGGTCTAATTTAATCAATCCTAAACTATTGCCATAAGGTTGCACACACTTGATAACTCCATATTATAAAGGAAATGACCAAAATACCCTTAGTACAATTGAAACACCGAAATCGCGTAACGTACCGATACGAATTTTTCGACCGGGATTATTTCTTAAACTAATTCTCAAATAATTAAAATAAGGCCATTTTCAAATCTTTAAATTATTTTCTCCTCTTAAATATGATATTTATTCCATAAAATTTCGACGGGCGAAAAATGACCATTTTGCCCCCAGTTCACCAAAAACTCAAAATTTACCGATTAAGTCCTAGCAGCCTCTATGCCTAGAACTAATTCAAATAACATGCGTAAATACCAATTTCATGCATAAATATATATTAACATAACAATATAAAGAAATTAAAAATATCCCCCTGAAGATCTCTATATAGATTTGGTTCAGGCTAAGCTGAGGTGTTACAACCCCAATATGGCCGATTTCCTCCTTGGCTTGTTCTTTAATTTTTCTTCACTTTTTATGATTGATTTAGGTTGTTTAATGTTTGTATGGTTTTAGTTTTAGATTTGGAACAATTTCTCTTCACAAATTAAGGTAAGAAAATCAAAAAGAAGAAAGGAAAAGCTCACGGCAAGAAAGGAAAAAAAAATCAGAAAATTTGATTAAAAATTTGTCTAAGTCACCCTTATACAGTAGGACAAAATAGGCCATTTACACGTTACTCCACCAATTTTTTAAAATTTGCTTTTGGTCCTTTTTCGCTCAGTAATTTATTCCGAAAATTTTGTCGAGAATTAGAATTCAAAGTGAATATTTAAACATCATATTTTTATTAATATTAATTAATAAAAATAGTTCCAGAGTAGTTCTGAAACTAGGACTGCCAAAAATTTACTATTCACCGAAAGTACCCTTTTGCTCGTTTTAGCAGTGTTCTTTAATATTTTCTCATATTTAATTTTATTTTATTCACACATGAATATACCTTATCATTAATCCTCAATCCAAATTCAAAAATTCATCCGTCAACCTTTTCGCTATTTTTACAACAGCGATATCGGTACCGACGGTTTTTGAAAAATTTTCTCGTTTTCATTCTAACTGAGTTTCTAAAATTATTATTGATTATTTCGATGATTTTAATCTATATACTGAGAAATTTATCATACAAATGAGTTAGGACTTCCTAGGGTATTACATCATCATAGCTTCGACCTTGTCATGTTCATCAACCTCCACCTTCAACAGGGAATCCTCCACCTCATATTGTAACTTCTTAACAGATAATATTTCTTCAAAGATCTCAAACCCATGATATATCTCACCATTGAATTCCATGGCCCAGGATAAACAAGATAAGGCAAAAAGTGCCCTTATTTTATGAAACAATCCCTAAGGTGGGTTCCTTTCCTTTGAATGCTTTTCTCTTTGTCAGGTTCATAACCTAGCCCTTGAGTGGTAGTTTTCCTTTTAAAATCAGGCAGTTGTGGGATTTCTTGGTTTCTAAGTCCTAAAACCATCCCTAGAAAGAAGGCCATATTCTTTAGGATATTAGCTAACTTTGGATCATACCAATCTTCCATAATCATAGCTACTTGAAAGCCATCCTTGTGGGGTAAATAGTGAATATCGATGTTAATCACATTGATCTCTTTTTCAGGTGTAGCATGTATGGTTATGATCTTTCCTTCATATGGAATTTTGATCTTGAGGTGCAAGGTAGAAGGAAAACCTCCTAGGGCATTGAACCAGGGACGTCTTAATAGAAAGGCAAATGGTGGTAGAAAATCGATAATTATAAACTCGACCACTGACTCAATAGTTCCAACATTTATCACGGTTTTAAAGACACCATCTATTATTCTTTTTGAATTATCATAGGCCTTTATCACCATCTCTGACTCATTCAAATCCTCCACACTCATACCAATAAAGGATTTGTCTAGGACAAACATTAATGGATGACCCATCGTTAACCATTGTACATAAGGTTTTTCTACCTTTGTTCTCAATTGTTATGAGCAGAGGCTTAACCTGCTTCCTTCCTTCTTGAGGCAACTCCTCATTTCCAAAGGTAATTAAATCCTTCTTCTTACCCTCTTATTCGTCTGACTTTAAAATCCTTTCAATTTCTTTGGGAGTGGTCAAGGTTGAAATAGTAATACTAGATAAAGCTTATAACAATGTTTTCATATGACATAAGTAATTCCCATATGCTAATGTTAGCTTGGGTTTTCTTAAGTTTCTTTAGGATAGTGTCATCTTCTATTTTCTTCTCATTTTAAACCTTATCTCCTTTTAGAGCCTTCTCTTTCTCACTATATTTCTTCTCATTAGGCTAATAAAATCGGCCACTCCTAGTTACATGGGCCACAACCTCTTTTTCCTCATCCCAAAAATCATTATATTCATTATCCTCGTCATCACTAACCCAAAATCCAGTCATAGCAATGAACTGATTATACCCTGAGTATCCATCATTATTAATGTTATTGTCAATAAAGGAATCCATAACTTGCTCAATGATAATCCTGATCCGATAAGGTAAACATTGTTTGGTAGGGGGCCATAGCCTTATGGTTGTGTAATAGGTTGTTTTGAGTACCAGACTATTTTATTATGGGTCAGGTATTTTCTTACTATAAATCAAGTCTTAGATTTCATGTTTGAGTCTTCGACATTGATCAATATGATGACCAACCATTTGATGGAATTGGCAATAAGCATTGTGATTGAAATTTGGGGGTAAAGGATCGGGTAAAGGTTTTGGGTCTAGAGGTCTTAAAAGTCCTATTTTTTAAAGCTTTTCAAAATTTTTAGATATGGGTTTATTGAGCCTAGAGAAATTCCTTTGTTGATGGACAACACCCATATCTGCCATTTTAGCATTTCATTGATTCCTACTCAAGTTTTTATGATTATTATCACTCCTTTTAGCTCCATACTTCTTCTTTTCATTCAATATATCCTCTACTTTGATATCGGCTTCATATAGTTGCTCAAAACTGGATAAAGGAATATAGCCCAGCTTTTCATGGATCTCACTAGAGGTTTCCTTCACACACATTTGAATTTGGTCCTTAACCTTCGGTCAATTTTTCAATTGGGCAACCTTCTGCCGCAACCTTGTTAAGTACTCCACAAAAGTTTCATTGTACTTTTGTTGAGTGGTTTCCAAGTCACGCATAGTCACATCTATCTCCGTATTATAAGAATATTGTTGAACAAACTTTTTCGCTAAGTCTCTCTAATCCATCATCACATTTTTATCTAGGTCATAATACCAATGGATGATGACTCCCATCAAGGATAGGACAAAGAATTTGGTGATTTGAGCTTTGGTAATTCCAATAGCTCCAATGATGGTGGCATATTGCCTTAAATAAACTCTAGGATCACTTGTCCCATCAAACTTTTATAAATCAGAGATTTTAAATCTTAGAGGGATGTCCTCTCTAGCAGTGATATCTAATTCCTCAGTATCATAAACCCCATCAACTCCCGTGCTTTTAAACATGGTTTTCATCTTTCCAACTTACTTAGATAGATTCTCATATCCTTTATGCACCACCTCGGTATTTCGAACCTTTCCTATTTCATAGTCTAGGTCTAAATTATAGTTATCATCTATATCCACTACCCTATTAGGATTAGGGTCCTTAGTTTCATTCTTAGGATGGCTAGCTTCTAGAGTTGTCTCATTGGCTTGAGTAAGCTATTGAAGGACTTGTATTTGGCTTCTTGCAAATGGTTTCTAAGATAGTCCTAAATTCCACATCCAATACTTTCCTAATGGCACGTTTACGTTGTTCTTGCTAATTTCCTTCATATGCCATCTTAGCAATTACTTAATAAGGTTCAGCTTCAAGATCAAAAGAAAAACTCTTTTGTATAGTACTATCTCTTGTGGACGAGCTAGGGATTCCTTTTACAACAACGAAGTCCAATCCAACTTTTTATAGATCTTTGTTAAATCAAGACTTTCCATCTCGCCTTTTCTTTCCAACCTTTAGGTTTCTTGATGCCAAGTCATATGACCTTGGTCTTTCTTATTACCTAGTGTTTGCTATAGCTATAAATCCAAGTATCAGGTATGAATGCATGAATGCATGAGTTTACTAATGTTTCATATTTCCATCATACCAAACCCTTAGTCTTTGTTACTTATAACTTCATTGATTGATTTCAGAAGGAAAAGGCAGAGTGGCCTTTTTTTGTGGGCAATTCATTGATATTCAAAATATTAGGGGAAAAAGAGGGAATAACAAGAAATAGATACTCAAAAATGGTTCCAAAAATGGTATTATTATAACGTGGTTTTAATTCAAATGTTTTGGGTTATAGCCCAAACAAGATAGATTTCCTAAATCAAATTATTTTA
Organism: Aleurites moluccanus; assembly: GCA_948193065.1. Lineage (NCBI taxonomy): Eukaryota > Viridiplantae > Streptophyta > Magnoliopsida > Malpighiales > Euphorbiaceae > Aleurites > Aleurites moluccanus. The sequence continues at coordinate 5,233 of CANXYC010483234.1, forward strand.
GTTTTCATCTTCTTATGGATCTTCCTCTTCCTCATCTTTTATATTTTTATTACCTGAGGCATCAATCAATAAAACATCATAAAGCCTAGTCAAATCATTTTGGAATGCCTCAGCTTCGGTGATCACTCCTTTACTCCATTCTTCAAATCTAGTAAAGAGTTGTTCATAGGAAGGTGGTTCAAAGAGCGAACTTTCAATTGTGCATTCCTCCTCTTAAATATTATAAACTTCTAATTCTATCATTCTTTCTAAGATTTATGACTGAGGGTAGGTAAGTCTTATATTTCTTCATACCACTCTTCTTCATCACACTTTATTGGTTCTATCTTCTCTAGATTATCTTCCACATCAGCTTCATATCTATCAAAGTCTATGACTTTTATCTCTTTATCATACTGTTCATTCACTTTTTCTTCCCTCTTTCTCTTTGAAGGAATAAGTGACTTGGATTCGGGTTTAGTCATTTTTGGAAATATGAACTTAGATGGCTGCATAAAGTATATGGATTAGATTTTTCCTTATATGATGCATGATGCATGTTTCACAATAATCTATTGCACAATAAGGCAAACAAAACTTTCCATTTAGAGATATGATGAGGGAGAGATAGAGGGTCATGCCTAAATTTTAGCATTTTAAGAAATCTTATTTCAAAAACTTATAATAAAATTTACTAAAAAAAAGAAAGCGTAAGTATATCTATGACATCTAACTAAAGGAATTGGTCTAACTAAAGGAATTGGTCTAACTAAAAGAATTGGTTTTTCAAGTCCCTACTAGAGTTGTCAAACTATGGTGTCTTTTGTGGTGATGATCCGAATTCGAACCTAAGATAGTATCGTAATGAATAACCAAACAAAAGAAAATAGTCTCTACTACATTAAAGGTGTAACCAAGACCACAAATGCAGTGCATTTCCTTCTTTTAGGAAATGAGTGAAGATTTTATCCCTGGCTAAGCACCAGGCTGCCTTATCTAGAGTTTCAGATAAGAAAATCGGGTACAGATTGGAGAAAGTGCTAGGCACTCCAGCCCGCCTGGCCATTGGATAGCCTCCCTATTTGGCTAAAAGTCATAGGTGAACTAACTTAGGCATAACATTAAAGGAAACAATTTGTAAGTCAAAAGGGGTAAGTTTTATCATGGCACATGCTCAACCATACCAAACCAGACCAAGCATACTTCCTAGGAAAGAATGGAGGAGTCACAAGTGGTCTCACTTAAAACCCAACCTCCTTAGATAGAATTATACAATCTCACAAGGTCACACCTAAAGATTTCATAAAATGTTCATGGCATAATATTAATTCACACTAACCTTAAATAAATGGAAGGAGAAATGAACCATCTAATCCTAACAAGAGATTTGCATAATCATATAACATTATAAACATTCATTCATTCATTCAACATCTTAAAATAAAAGAAGTAACAAAAAGAAATTTGAATTACTCAATTTAATGCATTAAATGAAACATTTGGACTTTGGACTTTGCCTTTTTAGGCCTTAATGCATTTTAGTCCCATTTATCTTTTATTCTTGGGCCTCATATTACTCATGTCATTCATTTTATTTGCTTCATCTCTATATAGTTAGCTTATACAATCCAAATACATGTATAATATACTTTGCAAAATAACATACTTCCTTCTCATCATATCAAAACTCATATTTATTATATGCGTGATGCAAAACATGTAATTATGCCATTTTAACCATTTTGTTTATATACAAGTGACCAAAACATGTAAAAAATAATAATGCATACACCAAATTATTTATAAGTTAAGTCACTTTTAACAACTAGACTAATCATGGCATGCTAACCTACAAGACGCATTTCATATTTTACATGGCAACAAAGTTTGCATTTAATCAACTATGCCTTATGCATTTTAAGTTCATGCTCAAATTATACATCCATGGCATTATGTTCATTTTAGAGTCATTTTACCATACATTCAATCATGCCATATTGTTACATAATCATAAGTATGCCAATTTTCAAGTTTAAAACCTTAACTAGGCATCCTGGCAACAAACATGCAAAACTAGGTTTAAGTTTAGCATTTTTAACCTAGCATGCTTCTAAGTCAATAAGAATCATCACATATAGACATACAACCTAGATTTCATACATCTAATTGTGAACACATAATTTTGTACCCAAGCATACTCGAGCCCATACAGAATTGAAGGGAAATCAATCGAAAGTCAAAATTGCCATCAATATAAACAAACTGTACTATGCCAAACTGATCAGTGTCAACCGGGGGTCAAACCACTCTGAATTGGGCAAGTTAGACTAGATACAGATCATAACAAGTTTGGCAGCAACAACTTTTTCCATTAGCAACAGGGCTATGCCTTCATGGTAGCACTCCTACTTGCACAGGCAGATGTTGGCAGTGGCTTGCCCTGCTACTACCAGTGCTTTACCTGCTGCCACCATTCCTCTTGCCTACTTGACACATCCCACTTTTGGAATGCGACGGTCTTAGGGCACAGGTAGACTTAAAGTCACCAGAAACCCGTAGAACCCGTTAACAATTCAGTTATCAATCATTCATTCTCAACTCATATTTTAAAGTTTAAGTTCCATTATTTACTTATTAATTTTATAGAAATTTTGAGAGAGTTTCCTTTGTACTTGTAATACTATTCCAGACCCAAAACTGGGTCTTTCAAAAATTATACAGTTTGCACAAGAATTATTTTTACACTCTTAATAATTTGCCATCCTTATACCCTCAACTTCACAGTTCAACAAACATAAATGACACTTCTAAATCTTTTTCAAAACATATGAATTTCATTTTATCATTTTCAATATCACTGTCTTTATCACTTCATTATCATTATCATTTGCAAATATTCATATAATATTTTTACATCATTAATCTATCTATATACAGTACCATGGAGCTTTAGAGTTTTTATACATATGACTTTTTAATAATTAATCACTACCGTGAAGCACTTTATCTTCCAAGTTGAAGAAGGAATGACTTGGATATAGTCAATTCAATCTCATTCCTATAAAAATTATAAACCACTATATGGTGAGTATAAAAATACTCAGTGAGCATGTATACATTATTAAACATGAGATAAAAGCATATGATAATAAAGGTTATCAATGGAAGTCAAGTATCAATAAATACAATGAATGGATATTAGCATTTCAAATTTGCTTGTCAAAGGTTAATTAATTTGCACACCAAATGTCTTTGAGAGTTTGGAACAGGTAACAATCAAATTGATGATAAACAATAATCAATGAAAGAATGGCCATTAATGGTAAGCAATAAGATATAAGCTTGGAATCAATGAACAGGTAAACAATACTTGTATTATGCAGATAAAACAGATAAAGAGCCATGAACAGGTATCACATGTAGCATTAGCTTTTGCTTATAAATTATGTAAGGCGAGCCATACCTCACGGCTAGGACAAGTCCTATCCTAGCTAGGGTAAACACTGTATGGAAGTCATTGTGCACAACGCCAATGGTATGTACCCACTACCCTGTTGGTGTAGGAAATCGAAAATAGAAAAGCAGCGGAATAAAAATATTTATTTGATTTCCTCCAGGATCTATATGAAGATCCATATCAGAAGGTTAAGGTTTATACCTTTGTTTGATGATTCGACTGCAAGGTTCGATTCTGAGTCAGGAGTAAAAGCCTTTCGCCTTCCGCCTCTACGGTATCCACACGAACAGATCATTCCTCCTTTGATTCATCTCATGAATAAGAAGAATATATCTAAGACGTTTTGCTAGTTACGTCTAAGAGAATTAGGATTAGGATTCAATTTTCTTTTCTTTTCTTTTCTGAAAAATTACAGGAAATGTGTATTTTTTTTTAAATAAACATCACATGTATATTTATAGGCATTTAACCCTAGCATTAGGTCAACCAATAAAATCCTAATTCTCCCCATCTTACTTGGGCTTGAATTTTGGGCTTATATTAGTTTTTAGCTAAACCATTTAGCCCAATGCTTATTTTTTAATCCATCTCATGAATTAAAATTCCTATCATCGATCCGATCTAAATGTGTGACCCTATAGGTTCCCATAACATTAGCAGTGATATAAAATCATATTTTATGTCACAAGCAGTGAGCAGTGTCTAGCAACAAATCAATGCTACCTAAATCACGAGAATGTCAATGACTCGACATAACCTTTCTTGTGATAAAATTACCAAGTAATTAAATCGTTTTGTCTTAGATGTCTTAATTGAACATGAGTCATGGAATATGTCATACTCGCATAGTTCAATCTTTATATTTTTGATACCTGAGTAGACTCCTAAATCAAATGAAATCAATATCACATATCGACTCATTTGAGCATGGCTATGCATTTTAGGTCTCACTCAATCAAAGGGACATTATTATAATAATTTATATTATGTAGTTATTCAAATAATCATTATAATGAAAGTCATAAATATATAAATCATGATATAAAATGGACCAAAAACAATCATATGATGATTGGTCTTTAAGGCACAAATCCAATAATCTCCTATTTGCACTAAGACCAATCTGTCATGTATCTAATACCTAAGGACCTAGTGTGACAGTCATGCTTCTGCTGCGTCAGAGGCTTTATCAGTGGGTCAGCGACATTGTCATCAATTGGTACTTTGCATATCTTCATATCACCTCTCTCAATTATCTCCCGAATGAGATGGAAGCACCGAAGTATGTATTTGGATTTTTGGTGAGATCTGGGTTCCTTAGCCTATGTAATAACTCCATTATTATCACAATAGAGCTCTACTGCATCAGCAATGCTAGGCATAACCCCAAGTTCAGTAATGAACTTCTTAATCCAAACAACTTCCTTTGCTGCATCAGAGGCAGCAATATATTCGGCCTCTGTCATAGAGTCAGCTACAGTGGCCTGTTTTGAACTCTTTCAGCTCATAGCTCCGCCATTTACACAAAACACATAACTGGACTGCTATCGATAGTTATCCTTGTCAGTTTGGAAGCTAGCATCAGTGTAACCTATTACATTTAGCTCTTCTTCACCTCCATTTATCAAAAACGTATATTTAGTCCTTCTTAAGTACTTAAGAATGTTTTTGACAACAGTCCAGTGACATTCACCTGGATCAACTTGATATCTACTAGTCAAGCTTAAGGCATATGAAACATTGGGATGAGTACATAGCATGGCATACTTGATAGATCCAATGGCTAAAGCATATAGAAACTTACTCATGCGTTGTCTCTCTTCGGGTGTCGTAGGATACTGATTCCTAGAGATATCAATCCCATACGTCATAGGCAAGAATCCCTTCTTAGAATCTTGCATGCTAAACCACTTTAGCACTTTGTCTATGTATGTACTTTGACTTAGGCCAATTAATTTCCTTGATCTATCCCTATAAATGTTGATACCTAACACATAGGTAGCTTCGCCTAAGTCTTTCATGGAAAAACAACTTCCTAGCCAAATCTTTACAGATTGCAGTGTAGGAATGTCATTTCCAATAAGTAGTATGTCATCCACATACAATACCAGGAATACAATA
>CANXYC010483315.1:0-56837 GCA_948193065.1 Aleurites moluccanus
TATATATATATATATATATATTTGTTATAGTTTTCATGCCAATACCCAAAAGAAGAGCAATAGGAATTAAGATTTTGTTTTTTTTTTTTTAAGAGATATTATATAAGATGGAATTAGAGGTCTCAGATCCTCGACCTTAACTCTCATTGGCAAATTAAGACTGTGTTTGATACTATATAATGAAATGTTATGTAATTAGTAACAAATACATGCTATAATCTCCACTTGGGTTACAAGATTATAGTAATTCCTTAAAAGTTTCACCTTCTTCAAACATGGATATTTGTGAATTTTTAAAACCATTCCTTAATGGGTCGATAGGATTATTTTAAGTATTAAAAAAAATATTTTATTCATATTTTGAGATTGACTAAATATGAATTAGAGAAAAATAAACGAAAAGTTTCATTTATTTAACGGAAGAAAAATATAAGGACTATTTAATATAATTTTAAAAATATAAGAATTATTTAATATAATTTTAAAAAATATAGAGATTTTATAATAATTAATCCATAAATATATTTGTATATTAGAATTTTTCATAATCTTGATTTTGAAGGGTATTTTAGTTATTATAGAAAAATATTATATTTAGTAATGAAATTTACATTTGTGAATAAAAAAAAAAAGTCATGAAAGCATTTAAACGGGGCAGCAGAAAAAGGTTTTGTTTAATTGTCTAATATATATTAGATTACTTTTTTTATTTTTTGGTAAAATAGAAATACAAACAAACCTACATGGGCACATTCTAGTATAAAAAAATACCACATATATCATGAAAAAAAAGGCTAACAATCCTCTAAAAGTGGTCTTTAAAGTTATGCATAATGATATCAAGATTCGAACCAAGATGAGCTAACCAATCAGTACAATGGTTAGCTTATCTATGTATATGATTAATCTGGACGTCCCAATTTCTTTTCATAAGGTCTGAATACTAAGGACCAAAGAGCTAGCTCCATTCACCCCTCCTTATTGAATGTTAACAAGCTACATTATCGCTTTCCATAACCACTTTCCTAAATCTCCTATGCCAAGCATACTCCAGTTCAATATAGATTCCCCATATTTATGCCATAGTAATTGAGCAAGACTCTAAGTTGGAAGCAAAACCTCATAACCAAACCCCATTTTGAGATAGCAATAGACCACCTGCTGAAGCAAAGCTAGTTGTGCGGCAGTAAGAGTCATCATAATTAATTTTGCATTGCTCATCAATAGGCGATGACCTGCCAATTCCATGCATACTTCTTAGATTCAAATCTCCATTCCCGCTAACAAGAGACAATTGAGCTATCTGGGCTTCATGGGCAAAGACCTTAATAATTTGTGTTGGATTATTAGGAAGGACACAATCATATCAAATAACTTCTTATTTCTCCAAGTCCAGAGAACCAATAATAAACCCCAGAAAGAAGGCTCCAAGTTAAAGCCTCATATACTCCTCATGATTATTCATATTATAAATCATCCAGGATTCAAAATCCATGTTAAAGAATCTTTGTTTATCCCAGGTAAAAGGAATAAAAGTAGTCGTATCTACTAGATAAAGCAACACTGACACAACACATGTTGAACATCCTCATTATATATGAAGTAGGTAGCACAAGATATCTCAAAGGTTAGGTGTCTTCGACCCCTTTCTTCATTGGTGAGCAAGCAGTGCTGCATTGTTAACCAAAGAAATGTCCTAACCCTTTTCGGGCCCTTCCAATTCTATATTGATGCCCATTTTACATTTGAATGTTGCCGGTTCACTAACTCCAGAACTGCATAAGCCGATTTCATAGTAAAAAGACTGGACTTGTAACAACCCTTGAAAATATTGTCCTCTCCATTCTTCCTAGGAGGAGGCATGGCATTAGCAATTTGCACAAGTTTAGACCGTGGAAAAGAGCTATAGTTACAGTGCTCATTGCTGTCGTCCAACTCCATAATCATCACAACTCATCAGTGACGGAGGTAACCTAAATTCAGGTGGACCTGAGCCACTCATAATTTTTTTATTAACCCAATAAATTTTTTTATTAGGCCACTTGAAAATTTAAAACTCTTAGTTTGATTCACCTAAAATTTCTATTAATTTAAAATCTTGATTCATTAGAAAATCTAAATTTTCCGAAATAAAGTTATATTTATTTATTTATATTATAATTTTTTTAGTTAATTTTTTTATTTAAATTAATTATATATTTACTTTATATTTATATAAAAAGATTTAATTTTTGAACTACCCAAAATTAATTTCTTAATTTTATCCCTCCAACTCATGAATCCATTGCCAGAACTTTAGTGAAACAGGGAAATTGATCAAGTGGATTCCATACCCATTTGGATTTTATGATGGATGCACGATCTTATTAAACTGTACTTGATCTTTGCTCCCAAAATGGGAATTGCATGCAAATTGAAGTTAATGATGTTTGAAGTAAATGATATAATTCATTTGATTTATAAATAAATTTTATAAAAAAAAAAAATTGTAAATGATGAAATTAATTTAATTTTGAAATCTTATTCAGTTTTATTGGCTCATTCTTTTGTTGAATTTAAAATTCATTTACAAATTCAGTCAATTTTAATAAATTTTCATCCAAGCATAATTGATTTTACATAATTGAACTTTTAATTTTAAATAAAAGTTTGTGTTTTTCAAATATGGATTTGTGAATTTGTAAATAAACTTTAATATTTAATTATGAGTACTTGCATAAATAAATGGAGTATGTAGTATTGTTGCAAATGTGTAATTTGTATGCTAATTTTTTTATTACTCATGATCTTGAAAATTAAATTGAAGAAAAATATTATTTTTCACTTTATTTATTAAGGTTTATTTTTTAAAAATATAAAATTTCCATTTTTTTAGAAGACAATATTTCATTTTTTTAGTATTTATAAAATAATTTTAAATAAAATATAATTATAAAATAATTATTTTAAATAAATATAAAAAAATTAATATAAAAAATAAAAAATAAATAAAAAATTTAATATAAAAAATAAAAAATAAATAAAAAATTTGCTAAAATTATATTATATTGTCATCACTGTCATCCAAAAAATATATTAAAATTAAAAAAAAAAATCATATTTTTAAATAATAAAAATATTAAAATTAAAAATTAGAAAAAAAAAAATCCAGATTCTTCATCTTCCTCATCAGCAAAACTCTTTAGCAGTTTTTGCCGTAATTGCATTAACTACACAAGGAACTCAATTGAGGAAGAAAACAAGAAATTAAATGCAAAATTGCAAATCTGATTCCATTTAATTCAAATTAAATACACACCTCTGTTAGAACAAATACCAAATAAAAAAGGCAAACATATTTCCCAAATAAAAAACCTAACAGAAGAAAAGCCATACAAAAAAAAAAAATCCACTTTCGTTATTTTTCCTCCATTTTCTCAGCAACCAAACACTAACCCAAGCCACTCCCGCTCGCAAAAAATCGATTGATGTTGGATCTTCGCCGGAAATGGCCGATAACAGCCTGGGGATGAAATGTAATTATAAACCCACTTCTATTTCCTCACCGGAGGCGAAATAGAACAGCAGAGCTTTATTCGACTCCGGTCAATCATCGCCGGTCTCCATTGGCAGTGATCTTTTGGATTGATGCTCTCTCCACTAAACTGCATCAAATTACTTTCAGGTACGTATATCTATAAAATTATATGCATACATGATTTTTTTTTTTTTTGCTTTTGCTTTTGCTTTTTCATTGATTTAAAGTTCTTGTTTTGGTGGAACTGGGTGGGACTCAGGGGATCTTTATCATCTGGGTTTTACGGAAGAAGCATAGTTTTTGAGTATGAATTGATTCTGTATTATCTAGTTGGTTTGCGGTCGAGCTTAGGAAGAAGTGCAACTTGGAGGTAACTGTAATTATTGAGTAATTTTCTTATTATTGTTTAATTGATCTTGGAGAGTCTAGCATCTGGCCTTAATAAATTTTTGTAAATAAATTAGTCCATAATTGGTTTCTGGCATTTAAATTAGCATGGATTATTTTTATAAAGGAGAAAGAGAAGTTATAGGTGATGACTCTTTTCTGAAGTTCTTGATGTTTGCTTATGGGATTGTTGTTAAAATAAACTACCTACTCTTGACTGAACGCCTGCAGACCAACTTCTTAAAATTGGTGACAGGAAAATGCTATTTTTTTCTTCATTTTTTTTCATATCTAGAAAGAATGTTCATTTTTTAGGGTCTAGAATATGAATTTCAAATGCACTAGTGTTTTATGGAAAATAAGCTCATCACAGCAGTTATGCAGTGTTTGTGGCTTGTCACTGTTTTAATGTTGTTAGTTAAAATTGCAAAATGCATTAGACTAATAGATATTAAAGGAGTTCACTAAAACTATGAAATGCAACTAACTACGAGCAAACTAATTTCTGGTATTAGTGGATCAACCATAAATATTGGCATAAATCAAATGTTTAAACAGCAAATTATCAGAAACAAGTAAACAACATAATAGTCAAAATTAGCTCACTTCTTTCAGGGGAAGTGTGAAAAGGCTCCCATAAATACTTCTATTTATTTGATTTTTGCTTAGTTGCTAAGTCTAAATTTAGGTGAAATCAAGCATTAGTTTCATGCACTGAGATTTTTGAAGGATTTTATTTGAATAAAAACTGAAAATGATGACTGGAACTGACTGCAAAAATATGGGGATGGAGCTGGTAGATTTCTGTTCTGCCTTTATAGTGGTAAATGGTAATAGCTGTTATGGCCCTTGCTTTATTGGTAATGGGAAGATTACGGGCATTATCATGAGAAGAAAATGCTCATTATATAACAGGTATAACAGTATTATAGCAGTGCAGTGGCTGTTGTTGAAACCTCATTGTAGAGGAAGCCAATGGGATGACTGTTATATAGGAAGTCGATGAGATGCACAATCTTTTTTTCTGACAATAGGTTTTGTTTAATTTGACATGCAAACCCTTCTTCCTTCACTTCTTGTCCGCATCTCCCAATTCCTCTAAGAAATGCGGACATGTACTAGTATGATTGATGTTTAGTTTTCTTGACACAATCCTTATATTTAAGGCAAGTACATTGCAATTTATCTTTTCCTTGTTTGAATAATGCATTTTTAGCTAGTTTAATCATCTTGTCAGGTCAGTCCTACACAATTTAGATATTCTAGATTGTGCAGATTGTTAAATCGCTTTGGCATTGCTTTTGAAATTTGAAATATTTTTCAGATAACCAATTAAAACGTACTTTTGAGCTGTTTTAGAGTTTAGATTTTAGGCCCAAAATGCACTAAGAAAACTTCAAACAATCATTTCTTAATTTCTTTTATCACAAAATCTTGAGGAGGGCTTTCTTAGTAGAAGCTGCAACAATAATGCCAAGAAGACCAAGTTTAGACCCATATGGTTGCAATTCTCTGTTTCTGTACCCTCTGAATTCTTGTGCTTTATATGGCTTACATTTCACTATTTTGTGGTGTGCAAAAGCCCGTTTAAGTTTCCAACATGAGTTCATTGAGTCTTGATCCCTTTGTGTGCATGTCTGCACGCTGAGTTTGGTGCACAATGATAGTTGGCAGAACTTTTCTCACAAATTCGATTGGTTTCTTTCAATTGAAAGAACTGATACTCTTGTGTGCTATTTTTTTAAGGCGTCAAGAATTAAACCGAGTATTCATGCCAGGATGGTACATCAGGAAGATAAGAAAATTTGCAGCTGCATATTTTTTCTGTTGCCAATAAGTGGCAATCAACTCTCTGTTTCACCATTTATATGCTTATAGGTTGGATAAGTTTGAGGTTAGCAGCTACTTTCTGGTTAAATATAATTGCAGAGGTCTGAGCATAGTGACAAATATTGTGATGGTTTTAGAGTCTTATTACTACAAGTCTACAACTATTTCTGTATAACATTATCACTCATCAGTACAGTCCCTTGATTTGAAAAATGCTCACTTTTATCCATGTGTTTCATATTCTTAACACAAGATTATTTTTACTGCAGTTGATTGGTTGAGTCGATGGGTAATCAGAAGCATAGAATCTTGATGGTTTCAGATTTTTTCTATCCCAACTTTGGTGGTGTGGAAAACCACATTTATTACCTATCTCAGTGCCTGTTAAATCTTGGTCACAAGGTAAAATGGGGTCAATCAATTCAAAATCTGGCATCTTGCTCTTCTAGATTGTTAAACACCATTTAGCCATTTGTCACAGGGGCAAGGGGAAATTTTATAAATACTTGTTTTTGGTTGGGAAATGGAATAAGGGTGAATAAGTGGCAGATAAATGATTTTAAAAATGTCTTTTTGTTTAATAAATCACAGTAATTTTATTCTTAACAAAAGGGCTCTTTTTATCTCTCATAGCTCTGTTCCCTTCCTCTGTTTTTTACCCAAAATAAGTAGAACATCATTATTTTTCTGGCTTCACATTATTTTTCTTCCAATGTATTGGATGTTGATTCTTCTGTCTACCAGAAAGCAGTATCAAATTTGATTTCCTTGTTGGTTTTATATTGCTGATTGCATTAACTATTTAGTTTATAAATATTCAGGTGGTGGTTTTGACTCATGCTTACGGTAATCGCTCTGGGGTCAGATACATGACAGGTGGCTTGAAAGTTTACTATGTACCATGGAGGCCATTTCTTATGCAGAACACATTGCCAACTTTTTATGGGACACTTCCAATTATAAGGACTATTCTTATTCGAGAAAAAATATCATTGGTGCATGGTCATCAAGCATTCTCGACTCTCTGTCACGAAGCTTTGATGCATGCACGTACTATGGGTTACAAAGTTGTTTTTACTGATCATTCACTCTATGGTTTTGCTGATGTTGGAAGCATCCACATGAACAAGGTATTGCAGTTTACTTTAGCAGATGTGACCCAGGCCATCTGTGTTTCTCATACCAGCAAGGAAAATACGGTGCTACGATCAGGTCTGCCTCCAGAAAAGGTCTTTGTGATACCAAATGCTGTGGACACTGCCATGTTCAAACCTGCCCAAGAGCGACCTGGTGGTAATGAAATTGTCATTGTTGTCATAAGTAGATTGGTTTATCGTAAGGGTGCAGACTTGCTTGTTGAAGTCATTCCAGAAGTTTGCCATTTGTATCCAAATGTGAGTTGTTCAGACCGTGCTATCCCTTACTGAATCTTTATTCATTCTGTTACACTTTTGTGGCACTTGAGTTGGCTGCGTGTTTGCTTTTTTGCGAGCAATTAATTTCTTATTGGACTTTCTTGTGCTAATAAAATACCTCAATTATCCATGCAAGATTTTCCATTCATAGTGTGTTATGCTTGCCTGATAGGCTAATACTGGGAGGAAAAATGCAAATCAACACATTGGTAGATCAATGAATCTACTAGCAGTTCCTCTCCTATTACCCTAACAATAACAACAAGGACATGTGTTATTGTTATTGCTCTTCTTCTTCTTCTTGTTCTCGTTCTTGTATTGCCCATTTATTGTCTATAAGAAAGGAACCTTTCTTAATGCATGGAAATCTTAGATAAGTCCAGTTATTGTCTATAAGAAAGGACTTCATTTAATATTTGTCATTTCCTGAAATCTTGGATTTTCACATTTTTAGCATACTTTGATTTTAATTTGGCTTAAACATCAATACATATGTTGTGCCATTCTTTGGATATCACAAATTGTCCTTGCATGGATGTGTAGAACTATGGGACACTGAGGTTTCACTATATGAACTAGATGTCATCTTGGCTCAGTAACTAAGCTTAGCCTGTGGCATATTGATTTCAATCTAGATCAAAATTTCTTCTCGTTAGCTTAATGTTTATAAACTGTCTTTGCATGGAAAGATTGTGTCGAGCAGTGAATTGCACTTCCTATTTATTTTGCTCCCGGTATCTCATTGGGAAACATGGGTTAAGGTTCGTTTTATAGTTGGTGGAGATGGACCTAAACGCGTGCGGCTTGAAGAGATGAGAGAGAAATATGCTCTTCAAGATCGAGTCGAAATGTTGGGTGCTGTACCACATGCTCGTGTTCGGTCTGTCCTGATTTCTGGCCATATATTTTTAAACAGGTATAAAGGATTCCTACATTTGAATACATTTTGTACTATTTGACTTGGTAGTTTGATCATATTGAAATCAGTATTTTTCAACATGAAACCTCACTTAAACTCCTGATCAACTGACATATTTAACTGACGGTCACAAGAGGATAGCTGGGTGTGTTATAGGCGTAATTTTTCTTTGCCATGGACGTATAGATCTTTTTGCAAATACAAGTTGTAGTAGTACTATAGCAACAGCTGGAAATTGATCATAGCTGGTAGGGTCCCTGTTTACATAAACATAGCAAGTAGGTGTATGGCAGTTTTTCTGAAAGAAAAGTAAAAAACTTCGGTCCTCTATCCTCCTTTAGCTCATTTCAGACATTGTAAAAAATACCAGTTTTACTGAATACTTTCTAGCTCAAAAAGAGCTTCTATATTTAGTGATATTGAACAGTTTCTTTCCTGCTTCTTTCAAAGCATATCATTTAATTTGTTTCTTTACTGCTTCTTTCTGTCCTTTTGATAGAACTTCAACTTTATCCTTTAAATACAGGTTCTTATAGACAATAACTGGACTTATCAATTTTTGTGGTGCTTAGGAATTTCCATTTGCATGTGTGTGTTTTTAGATATGGCATCGAGCATTAATATTTGTACTATAAGCAATTCTTTATTTTTGTATGAATCCCTTTGTTAATACTTGGTTTGTTGCAAGTAGTGCTACTAAAACACATACTGCACACGGGACTGTATTAGTAAGATCTTAAGTCTAAAGCATCCAGATACTCCAGTAAAGCTTTAGAGAAATTAGCCTTGGCACAAGACCTCCCTTTTAAGATATTCAACTTAAATCAACTAAGCCATACTCCCAACTTTGTTAGGGTAGGCTATATGGATCCATTTCTACCCTGTTGCTTCATTTGGAATGTGCCTTTTAAGGTTTTCTAGAACAGGTGTAGTGCAAGGGAAGTATTTTTCCCATCAAAAAAGCAAAAAAAACTCCTTATACAAGCTTCCATGTCAAGAAAAGAGAACTAAAAATAATTAAGAAAAAAAAAACTTTTTAGACAAGCTTATCACATTAAGGAAAGGAGTAACGTTTAATGAGATCTTCTTTCTTAACTCTTCAAATATTAGCTGGCTTTTAGGACTTCACATGCACAGAGAAAAAAGAGAGAGCAATTGGAACTCACATGGCACTAATAGTAATAGGTAGGATGCATGCATTATTAGGTAAGGTTGAATAATTTCTCTGCAGATATTCTATCATCCCATCACTTTAACATGCCTTTAGTTTTCCATTGGATTATCTGTCTTGTCAGTTTTTGGTTGTCTTATTTGTTTTTCACTTCTGACAGTTCTTTAACAGAGGCATTCTGCATAGCAATCTTAGAGGCTGCTAGTTGTGGATTATTGACAGTCAGTACACGTGTAGGAGGTGTCCCAGAGGCATGTATCATGAGGCATTTTTCTTTTATCTGGTTAATATGATTATAGATGCTTATTAGTTCTAATATTTTTGCTAATAATGTTAAGAGTGATTAAATTTCTGGAAATTCTAAATGTAGTGAATTTCTATCCATGTAGGTTCTACCAGATGACATGATTGTACTTGCAGAACCAGATCCTGGTGATATGGTACGAGCAATTAAAAATGCGATTTCTCTTCTTCCAAAAATTGATCCACAAATAATGCATGACCGAGTAAGTGAAGTGAATTATTTATGGTAACTTAAATCTTTCTAAAATTTCTTTTACAACTTGTAAAATGGCCAAATATTTGTTTTAATGTTTGCTCTAGATGAAGAAATTATACAATTGGCATGATGTTGCCAGAAGGACAGAGATTGTATATGACCGAGCTTTGAAATGCCCCAATCAAAATTTTTTGGAACGACTCTCACGGTAAGAAACTGCAAGCTCTTTTGATTATCTGATGATGCTCATATTCAGTACAAGTCCAATTAAAATGGATGTACTGTGCTGACTGGTGTGCTTTCTTGTACAAGATCACTTTGACGACAATAACCTAAAATTACCATATTTGGTGGTTATGTAACCAAACTAATAATATCTGAAATATATAATTGCTGGAAGAATAATGATGCAATTAAATAATATCTGAAATATATAATTGCTGGAAGAATAATGATGCAATTAAAAACACTGTTAACTTTTTGAAGTTTAATGCAATTGAACTGCTGTCATGGTTCTCCTACTAGAAGTTATAATTGTTGGTATGCAATGTTCAAGTGTCTAAACTCACTGGAAGTTCATCAAGGATTCTCAGGCTTGCATATTTGTTCATTAGGTACCTCTCATGTGGTGCTTGGGCAGGGAAGCTTTTTTGCTTGGTTATGATCATTGATTTTTTGCTATGGCGCCTAGTTCAATTATTGCAGGTACCAACATATGTTTTGTCCTTGTGTACTAATCCTGTTCTACTTGTGAATATTTGAGACCCTCTTTATCTTCATGTTTGTGCCTTGGCCTTATCAACTAATCTATGTTTAAACCTTTATTTTTCTTATTTTCATATTCAATTAGCCAGCAGAGGACATCGATGAGGTGCCTGAATATCCTATTCTCAATCACCAAGATAGTGAGATGTTCTCAAATTTTGGTGATGGCCAGTGTTCGAGATGACATATCTTAAGGCTGGGTTTTCTTGCATTTCTTTTTATCTGCTAGAAGAGGGAAGATAGTTTTAAAGACTCAGTTTTTCGCATTTCATCTTTTCCTGTAATGGACTCTACCTGAAGAGTGAAGAGAGTTGAAAGGCTGACTGATTTGACTTGTGGAGGTTGCATATGATTGAGCATTGGTTGCAGCTTGCCAGAACTAATGGAATGGTTAGGCTCATTACAGACAACTTTTAACTATGGCGCACGGACATAGACACGTGAAAGAGTATATTTATGTCTAATAATTTCTTTGACGAGTTATGTAGCAACGTCATCTATTGTTTTTTAATTGAATCCAAACATTTTAATGGGATCAAATATTTTTTATTTTTTGAGAAATCTGTACGTATCTTTAGATGAGTTTCAAATTAGCTGTTTTCAATCGAAACACAGCACAGGAAATGCTAACAAATGTCCCCTTCAAGAGGGCATGAATTTATCAAGTTTTTTAACCAAATTAAATTGAAATTTCATAAAATTTAAATAATTAAATTATATATTATGATTTAAGCAGCTGGTTGATTTATTTGATTTTTGAGCTTTTTAAATTAAATTTTAAACTTAAGATTTTGTTATGAATTGAATTGCAATAAAATAATATATAATTCTTTGCATATTAAGGGAGACTCGAATTTAAATTAATCTTTAAATTGAATATATATTTATCATTAAATTAAATTTATAAATATAATAAATAATTAAATATCTTTTTTATCCTATAATAAATATTTTAATTATAAAATATATAATTATTAAAAAAAAAATTTATCTATTTTAATTTTTTTAATTCATTTATTATTTTTTCACTAATTAGTTTAATATCCCTCTATGTTTCTAATTTTTTTACATTTTATATTTTTTTAATGAGAGTATTATTATAATTTGTAAAGTTAAGATAAAATATAATTTATAATAAGAAATAAGATAATTAAATTTAGACATATATAAAAAATAAAATTTAAAACGCTTATTATGAGACGGAAATAATAAAATTTTGGTTTAACTATTTTAAAATTTTAATATTTTATACAATGAAAACGTTTAAAAGAAAAAATCGTTAAAATTTAAATTTTTAATCTCTTACACAACTACACAACTAGCTATAACGACATTTTACTTTTTTTTTTTTTTGGTAATTAATAATTTTTTACTACTAAATATTGTTTTTTCTTCTAAAATAAATTTACTCTTTATATTTATATAAAACAACTACTGTAATTTCAGCATTTCATTAAAAAATTCATTTTAAAAAAAGATTTGTATAAATTTTTTTATTTAAATAAAAAATATTGATGATTTTTCCATATATTTGCAATTTGACCATTCATAAAGTTTAAAAAAAAAAAAAAAACTAACTATACCATATTGTAGATATGATTTTAATAAATGACAAGTAGGCAATCACCATTTTATACCCATTGCAAATTAAGTTCTTAAATGGGTTAATGTGAGCCTCATCAACACAACTCATACATTACCATTTCTTCACATCTGTTTAAAGTAAGAAAATAAAACATCAAAACACCTTCCTAACAAAAATTAAAGCCAGCATGTACAGTCTATTAGCCATTGGATTAACATTATAGATTCAACAACTTTAAATCCAACGATTCCCAATATAAAGAAAGATAAAATAAGCTTACATCACTTTTTAGCGTTACAAAGAAAGCACCTTATGATTTCATTGGACATTTGTACAAAACTTATCAGAAGATTACATTCACAAATTGGACAAATAAAATTTGGCAGCTCAATTCTCTCTCTCTCTCTCTCTGAAAAAGCATTCAAATATTAATTTATTTTTTTCAACATTGAAATATTTAAAAAAAAAATATTATGGTTAAAATTTTTAATACGAAATAGATATTTAATTACTGAATTATCAATTTAATAAAATATAAATATGTTTTACTTTAATGATAATATACTTACCACCTTAATATTACCATCAACTTTATCACATCACCACTTCACAAAGTTACAATATAAAAAATTATAATAACTTTTAAATATATATATATATATGATCATATCCTATCTATTATCTTATCTATTATCATTTTTCTTATTTTATATGTTAAAAAAATAAATACGCAACACAATTTTTATATTCATATTTTACATGCTAGTAAAATTAAAGTAAATCAATAATTTTTATAAAAACAAATAGAACTTTGTTAAATAACTATTAATATGATAATTTTACATAAATATATTACCCATGTAAAATGATAAAGAAGTGATAATAAATTTAAAATTTTTCTTTATTTTAATAATATTAGAGTTGTTTCTAGAATATAAATTCAAACCCCAATAAAAATATTAAAAAAAAGCCCATTGAAATGAAAGAACTTGCCTTGTTTGTGAACCCTAAAATCTGAAAATATCCTAGTTTTGAAAATCCTGTTATAAATAATGTGCACAACTTCTTTTGTTCAATAGCTAAAAGAAAGAAATATTGGTAGGAATTAGGATAATAGAGAAGTGATGACTGATCCTGACCTCTCCCCAAGAAATTCAAAACCAAAATCCATTTCTCCAAACACTTCAAGCACCTCAAAAACCAAGATTATCAATGTCAAACCAAGAAAAGATCGCCATTCTAAGGTGAATGGTAGAGACCGCCGTATTCGTCTGCCAACCATCTGTGCTGCCAGAATCTTTCAGCTCACTCGCGATCTTGGTAATAGGACTGATGGTGAAACCATTGAGTGGCTTTTAAGAATGGCTGAGCCCTCTATTATTGCAGCTACAGGCACTGGTATTAAAACTACTACTAGTGAGGCCAGTACTATATTAAATTCTTCTGTTACTGCAAATGCGACTTTTATTAATCCTTTATCGTCTGGTTTGCCATTGGGTTGTTTGGGTTTTTCAGATTCTGGTGTTATACATAATGCTTTTGAAGCTAGAATTTCAGCTACGACTATAGCTGAAACTCCAGGTTTGGGGCTCAAGAATTGTAACTTGAGCCCAAAACCCCGACAAGCTTTGCCTTGTTCTTTTGACTTTGATCTAGTGTCTAATTTTGATATGGAATTTCCTATCAATGATATGTTTCAATCTATGGCTGGTAATGATCATCAAGGGGAAAAATGCAAGTAATAAAAAATTTAACAGAAATTAAAGTATATCTGCTGCATGTGCTCTCTCTCCATCTTTTAGAATTGTAAAAGATTGAAGAAAACAATTAATAAGCATATATGATCCCTTTTTCTTTTCTTTAATTTCATTTGAGGAGTTCTGAAATTTTGGAGTCTGTAAAATTAATGCAGAAGCCTTATATATCATTTCAAGAGTGTTAATTAATCAGAGAAAATTTACAAATTCTTGTTGTTAATTACTAAGAGTTTTGATAGATAAAGAAGTGTAGTATTAACCTCAAAATGAGGGGGAAAAAAAAGGTGATAAAAGAAGATGAACCAATTTATTATTTTTTTTTTCCATTGTTAATTATGATTATATATATAGTAGATTGTCAAATTTTTGGTCATAAAATTTCAGTTTCTATGTTGTTGTTTAGCTACACGTGCTGCTGCCATTTTGGTTGCACATTGGAATTGAAATTGCCGACTCGATGATTTTTAAAAAGTTTCCTGTTGCGAAATTGCAAACAAACCTCGATTTACACAGAAAAAAGAAGAATAAATACAAAATGAAGTCGAGGGTTTGTTTTTTTTCTTTCTAGCTATTGTCAGGAATAAGAACAATGGTTTTTTAGGTAAAACATGTTTTTTAACTTTTTTTATAAACATCATTAAATATTTATGTTTATTTATTTTTTAATCATATTGAATTTTATAATCAAGTTAAATTTCAATTAAATTCGAGTTAAATCTCAAATAAATTCGAATTTGAATAGTAAACTCTAAAAAAAAATTAAAATTTTTTAAATATCTATTTTCTCAATTCACAAATTTTGAATTCTAAATCTCACTTAAAAGATGTTAAACTCTTTATTGATATCTATAGATTTTTTTAACATTTTTTTGATATCTATAATTTTTTTTTGTAAATAAGTGTTTCACATTATTGATTTTGTAAATAAATAAATTTTCAAAAATTTTATATTAATCATAAATAATAAACTATTGTTAATATCATAATTTGATTATGCAAAAAATATATATATATATATATATATATATTTTTCTAATAATTTTTATAAAAATAAATTATAACAATTTTTAGCTAATATTGAATAACAAATGAACATTACATGTGTTTTCTTTTAAAAAATAATCATTATAGGCTTAGCTCTAATTATTTTAAGGAAATGAGTAACATTAACTTTTTCACCTTATTAATACATCAAAATATAAGATAATAACTGAACATAAAATTATTCAATGCAAAAATAATTTTAAAGGAGAAAAAAAAAATTACCCACTACAAAAAAATTTTAATTGTATCTACTCAAAGTTTCACACTAAAACTATGTCGTTTTGCTCTCTTTGTTTTCATCAAGGTTGGAATTGGTTCCTGCATTTGCAGATTTGAGAAGTTCCATCACAGATTTTGACACAACTGCCAACAACTTAAAGCCATTTTTTCTCTACTCTTCCCTCCATCTTCTTTCATCATTTGGTTATCAAAATTATTTGAATATTTTCATTTAAAAAAATTGAAAGAGTATTTTGAATGAAAAAGTAACCAATGATTTTAAATTCACATAATTGATTTCTCAAAAAAATTATAATTTAAATTCATAAAAATTAAATTAGAAGAATATTGTCACTTAAAAGAATTAAAAAAAAAAAATTAATAAAAAATGAAAAGAATATTTTAAATAAAAAATAGTTAAAAATCAAAATTCAAAAGATATAAATAACTTAAAAATATTAAACTTAGAGATTTTTCTTTAATATGATTACTAAAATTTATTTGATATAAATCCTAAGTTGTATTTTTAAATTTATTTACCTAAATTTCATTTATATAATATTTAAATTGAATTTAATTTTGATGGCATAAATTTGAATTCAAATAATTTGAATAAATCAAATTAAATTTGAGTAACACAACACTCAAATTAAAGTGACTCACACATTTTATTAATATTTTATTTAATATAATTTTAAAATTTTAAAAAATATAATATAATTTTCAATTTTTAAATTTTTTAATATAATCAAATTCAAACAATACACTATATCAAGTTGATTAGATTAAATCCATATTGTACACAATGATAAAGATGGGATGTTTTAAAAATAAATATATTTGAAATCAAATTCAATGCATTTAAGTAAAAATTAAAAATATAAGATCAAAAGCATTACATGTATAAATATTTATATTTCTTGAAAATATTTGTGATACTTAAATTTCTTAACTATAATTTAATTAAAATTTTAAACAATATCAATTAAGCTTAATTAATACAAAAAATTATATAATAAAATCTTTATCAATTAATACTTGATAAATTAATAACCTCTATTATATAATAAATTTTTATATTTTTAATTTAAATTAATATATTTAATTAGTATTTAATTAATTAATATTTTTTTAATTAATAAAATTCATGAATTTTAATAATATTAATTTATAAAGATTTAACTGTAAATAACTTTCAAAATAGTTAAACAACGAGTTTTAATTTTTAAACTAATTTTGAGCGCGTAGTTAAAATGCCCTAAAAAAAAGAAATTAATTAAAAACTTAAATAAAAGCAGGTCGCCTTTACTAAATTTCCCGCCAACTAGGGTTCACATCACAGTCTCAATTCCTTTTATAAGTTTCAAATAATTTTCTAATTAGATAGATCCGCTCAAAATCGCAGAAATGGCCGGTCAATCTGATTCTCAACTCTCTCTCTTTTCCCCTGAAGAGGTCTGTCTTTAATTTATTATGATTCCATATATATTAAGCACTTAATTGTTTGTTTTACAATTGATTGGGAGGTTATTGTTTCTCAGATCGAATTTATGGCCGAAGATGAATTGGTGGAAATTGTTCCCAATCTGAGAATGGATTCTCTCAATTTTATTTGTGTATTTCATTCTTTATCCCTCTCTTATCGCTTGCGTGTTTGCTTGTGTATAATTGCATTTATAGTTATGTTTTTGTATTCCAGGGAGATTATGGTCCATTTTACCCACAATTAGCCACCCAAGTGCCACTCTGGTTAGCAGTGGCTTTGAAGAAGCGAGGGAAGTGCACGATTAGACCTCCTCAGTGGATGTCTATTGGTGAGTTTTTGTGTATAAAATGCACGTATGATACGCAACACAGACGCTAAGATATATGTATTTGTGAGTGGAATTGTAATTTTCTGGGTTTAGTTTAGGACTTTCCATAGATGCCTAATTTGGTTTTTGTTAGATGATATACATCTCATTGGAATGAAAAATGAACCTATTTCATAAACTAAAATATAAATCTTTTTGAGGGGGTGTTGATTAGTATTAAAATTAGCAAAAACTATATTATTCAGTTTCCATCTGATTTTATTTTTTCTGTTATGCTTAAATGACATCATGGATGATAGCACATTTTCAAGTCACCTAAAAGCAGCCAATAGTATTTCTAAGTAGGATTTGCTTCTTCAAAATCCTGAGTAGTTTGAACTCCAATGACCTTTCTTTTATATCGGTCTATCTTGAGAATCAAATGCATGATTTGCAGGATATGCTTTATTGGAAAAGAATTATGCCCATGCTTGAATGTGCATTTCATTAGAAAGATGTCAAGATGCATTATGACAAGATACTTTATGGACCTTCATGATATTAGTCTTTTGTATCTCTTTCAATCATATGCAGCTATTTATTAAATGCTATCTAAGATTGTGAATTCTGCTTATTGTTTATTGTTATATAACTAGGCAAATTCTGTCAGTTAATCAGATGGTAACATGAACATCTCTGCAGCTTCATATTCTCAAAGTTAATTTTAATCTATCAAATGTTGCACGCTTTGCTTGCCCTTTTCATTATGAAATTTTAGGATCTCAACAGTCTTAGTTGTACCTGATAGAAATTAAATAGTATATTCTTTCTCATAATTTTCATCTCTGTGGATCAGAAAGTTTGACTAAAGTTTTGGAAGGGGAACGAGATTCACATGCATTTCAGCCATTACCCTTTCATTATGTGGAAATATCAAGACTTCTTTTTGACCAGTAAATACTCAACACTATTATTTTATTGTATAATTTACTTCATTTTGCCACTGAACAACATTGAATAACAACTCCAATTTTGTGGATGGCAGTGCGCGTGATGACATTCCTGATATATATATGGTGAGTGTAAGGATTCTCATTTCCAATTATGCTTCTGGGTTGTCTCCTGGAATACAATACAATTCTTTATTTACAGGTGAGGTCACTTATTGAGGATATTAGAGATGTACGGTTTCATAAAGTAGAGACTAATCTAGAAAAGTTTACTGCATCAACAGTTACGGTATGCTTCCTTCATGAATTTGTTCACAGTGATCACTATTTGTTTAAAATAGCCTTTGAAAGTTGTCTGAACATATCCTTTGTAAAAGTTGGTATTTGTTGGAAAGGATGATTTCTTTGTTTATGGGGACCTCTCTTAACTGCTTCCATTTAACCCTGTGGTCACAGAAGGAATTAAAGTGATTTATTCAAACCACTAGAAGATTTTTTCTTTTTTTTTTTTTCTCTTTTTAGGTAAACAAATGTTAGACCGAACCACTTAATTGGAGTTCTAAATATATCAAGAATAACTTAAATGTCAAGAATTTACAGATAGCAGTGTGTCCGAGTCAATGGCAGAGAGCAAGAAAGGCACTTGGAAACTTAGGGACCAAAAGCTATTGTCTCACCTTCCCAATTCATATTTAAGTGTTCTGGTAAAGTAAACCAATTAACCAGATAAGAAAAAGGGACGAAGTTTCGTGATTACTGTCCCTACAGGAAATATACAGACTCAAAGAGCATTAGATCTATGGTTAAACTTAGCTTTGCTTCTTATATCCTGTACTGTTCACACACATCCAGGATCCCAACTGAGTAGTGATGTTGAGATTTTTTCAAATGTTTTATACTTTCTGAAAAAAGTGCAGTAAAATTAGCACTGACCATAAATAAATCAGAAAATAAGCCAAAAAACTGCACTGGTATTAGCTCAGCAAATGAAGGGGCTCTAACCACCCATGACAATAGAAACATACTTGTTCTCATGGGTTCATTTAGGACATAAGCTTTTTCTGAGAATATTCTTTAGTAAATTCAGGTCTTTCTGAGAGCCATGTCTTGAATTCATGAATTCTGAAGTGAAGAAAGGAAAGCTGCTTAGATAAATGTAAATCACTTGAAGCCAGTGATTGAAGGATTTTAAATCTTTCTGAATATAGATGCTCTTTATTTCATGACTATAGAAGCTTGGATGTATTGTTGAATAAAGTGAGAGGATGCATATATTAAGAATATATGTAAGTGAAGGTAATTAGAGATGTGCTAATTCTGGGCTATGGCAACCTTTTTGATATGTGAATTGCTTATGGTGTAATTGCAATATTTTAGAATAAGAAAATATAGACAGTAAATAAAGCCATTAGCAGAGATACTTCTTGCTGGGTTTTGCAAATGGTTGTGCACTTTTCTTCTGTAAATCACTTGTAGCATGATTGCAGTCTTTCTGCATTATGCTGCAATACACTGTATTGTGTGATTAGTTTTGCATTATGTGCTTTGGTGGAAGCATGGGTAAGATTCACATTGATTTCCCCAAATCTCCTTTGAGTTGGATTACTTATCTAGTTCAAAATCTATTTTACTTTTGGCATCTTTGCCAGTGATTTGTTGAACTTGATGTTGTAGTGGAAAAATATGTCTGCAATGGAAGTCAATATAATTCGTGCATTTGCTGGGAGAGCCTTACAGGCATTCTATAAGCATGAGAATGAACAGGTGATGCCAGATACAGATAGAACACAGGATAGACAGCCGCAAGTACCAAATGTCAGGCCAAAAGTATGTTCCATGTTAATCCTATCTTGTCTTTTTTATTTTTCTCCTTTTATGTTATATCACTATGATGATAGAAAAGGGAATAGTATTATAGTAAGACAGTGGATTAGACTGAGCTGAATTTTTGTTTTCTGCAAGGCTAAGTGTTTCTTCATGCTATACCTATGAATTGTTGAATTGCAGAGGACATAAATTGTGTAAAAGCATAAAGAGTTCCATCTTCTTGATTTCAGGAGTACTCTATGCAGGATACTAGGTATTCTTTATTTAATAAAATCTTCTTTGTTTTGCAGAGGAATCTGAGGCCTCGATAATAGGTCAACAATTATTCTAGTCCCTTTCCCATCTCAACCTGAAAACAATGACTTGAGCAGGCTTCAACTGAAGGTACTTCCATTTGCTTTGAAACCCTTCCCAAAAGAATTTTTTCTAATGCTTATTATAGTGATAAAACAACAGTTCTCTGTATAACACTTCTCTGTTAAACCCTTGTTGTTATTACTACACTAACAATGTTATTATTTTACTCTCTTCCAAAAAAAAAAAGTTATATTACAAATTAAATTATGAAGATAAATCATTGTGAAATATGAATACTACAAATCACTGTGAAAAATGGATACCATGTGCAAATGATTGGTCTTGCTGCATTTTCAAACCTAATTTCTGGATTTGGATTTGACATTACTGGGCTTTGCATGCCTCAAATTGATTTCTAAGACTTGAACTCTTTAGATGTTATGTTGATTCATGATTTAAAGAGTTAAGATCATAAGAGAAGACTATTGCAGGAGATTAGAGCTGGCGTTGGAGACATGATAAGGAGAGATGGAGGAGAATGCTTACATTAGATTTGTGTACAATACTTAGGCAATGCTTTCTCAAACAGTTTTCATCCCAAAGCTATATAGTAGTTAGCTGATAGTCCTTGTTCCTGTTCTAGGGTCTCCCTCCAATTTAAGTTAACGTTATTCCTCTATCAATCAGATCAAACAAGAATTTCTAAGAATTTTTTATTTTTTTTAAATGATTAGTTTTGAACACTGAAGCATCTTCCTTGTTGTTATCACATTAAATAATATCTGCCAAGTGTCCAGCCTATGTACCATTAATCTACCATAGAGAGAATCCATCTACCTAAAAAGAAGGATAGAGATTTGTCAGGATATTCCTGTAGGAGCCAGATAGAAAGAACTAGAACATGCCTTGTGTTTCCTTCTCTACCCCACCCCTGAGTTAGCTATTAAATTATTGTTTGTTTGCACATGCTGTGTAGGTCCTCTAGGCTTCTTATCTTCGTTGCAAGTTCAACGCACCACCCTAGTCCTTAGTGAATGAATGAGAAGGATGGCTGTTATCCTTAAATTAAAGGCTATCTCTATCAGGGAAGTTGGCTACTTTGAAAGTGTAGTGACTCAACTAGGCTGGAAACCCAGCTCTAATCCCAAACTGCGAGTTCTTTTCTTCAGAATTAAATGCATGATGTGCCTGAAATTACTTTTAACAACCAATTTTACTGTAAGGAACTATGAGTCTTAATCATTGGAATTTGATTACAAATTATTAGAATTTGGAATGTTTTGGCTCTACGTTAGATCTAATCTTAGGGTTTCTTTCTATGGTAAAATTAGTTGTTAGCAGATGAACGATATATTGATCCCATTTGGATAGTGTTATATAAAACTACCATAGTTTATAATTTATTTAATTTTTCCACAATTATTAGATTCCTTTGTTTTCTTTTTTTCCTTTTCCTTTTTTTTTAATGCCAATATGCTATGATGAGATTCTCCTTATGGTCTTCCTTTAATAGCAATGATTTGCACTCCAGACAGGAGAGAGAGAGAAAGAGGGAAGTGGAGATCCTATTATTTTTGTGAGGGGGCATGTGTGAAAGGATTGACTCCATATTTCGAACCAGACCAGATTCCTAAGTTTAGCAAATCATGAACTAGTTTAACTTTGATGCTTTTGCTTTATCGAACAAATCAATATTTGGCATAATCTTTTCAGAACAATATACTTGAGCACAAAGGTTGTCAGATTTACATTTTTCACATTTTTAAATAGTCCTCTATTTGGGTTGTAATCAAACAACCAATTACTTATTTTTGGCCTAATGAAATTAGCTTGAATTAAGAAATTGTTATAATACTATATATACTGTTTAGGTATGAAACTATGATTATTGTAAAATATATTTTGTAGGATAGGAAAGTAGTGGAAAAACTTCATTTTCAACCCATGAAATTGTAATTTACCCAACGTTTTCCACGTCATTTGATTTGTTTTGAATTAGGATTCATTATGATTTCGTTTTTTAATTGCACTAAATTTTCATGTACTGCATGCTGAAAATTTTATCTTATAATTAAATTTCATAATTTCAATATTCTATTAAAAAAAATACACTTAAATTGAATTATATTTATCAAAATGAATTGGGAGGCTGGAGAGGTCGCTATCAAAAGTCAAAACCAAAGGTTTTCAACAGTTTGGTTTCAGTTCAGAACCGAATAGTAACACATGAAAGCTTAGGAATTGGAATTAGAATTGCCATATCGGTTTGGTTCTAGCTAAATATTTTTAGAAAAATTTAAATTTATTAGTTTAATTTCTTATATTTTAATTTAATAAATTTTCTTTTTTTCTTGTGTAACTTTTAAAGGAAAAAGATGTTGGTTGAAATGAAAAATTAAAATTAAAATGAAGATTATTTTAATTTTTATATATATTTTTAATGAATTTTTGGATGAAAGGACTAGTTAGTTAATAAAAAAAAAATTTAAAGATTAATTAGTTAGTTTGACTAAATAGAAGATTATTTCATTAATTAAGATAAATTTTAGTGATGAAATAATAATTTATTTATATTTTTTTAAAAGGTTGGCCAACAATAATATGCAAATAATAATTATAACCAAACAAGTATAATTAATTAATTATTATGTTTCATCCTTACTATACAACAAAATGGTCCATGAACAATTGGACACCGTAATTTATTCCTACACTTGACCTATACCTAAAAGATGGCAACCTAAAAATTAGTTTCAGTATTGTTTGATTCAGTTTTTTGGAGATAGTGTTTTACATTTGAACTTTTAATCAAGAGTGTAAAGTTTAAAATAAAATTTTAAAATTATAATTAAAATATTATAAAGTTATATTTCCTTTTTCTCATAATAAATATTTTAATTTTATTTTTAATATATCTTAATTTAATTATTTTATTTTTAATTTATATTATATTTTATTTTAATATTATAGTAATACATTCATTAAAAAAATATGTTGAAACATAAAAATTAATTAAGAGATATAAAATGTGAGATAATTAGAAAAGTAAAGAGAAATTAAAATAATAAATGAATTAGAAAAGTTAAAGTAGATAATTTTTTTTTTAATAATTATGTATTTTATAATTATGATATTTATAATGAAAAAAGAATTTTTAGAAGAGAAAAAATAAAAAATAGAATTAAATTTATTTGGAAAAAGGAAATATAATATGATTTAGAGATTTTACATTTAGAAGATATCACTTTGGATTTTCTATTTCATTATATATTATATTTTTTATTTCATATTTTTTTTTATGATGCATTATTTATGAAAAAATATAAATTATTAAAATATTTTAAAAAAAAAATAATATAGTGCATAAAGAAGGTATGAAATTAGGAATGTGACAATGAAATAAAAAATTCGAATTGAGAATATATCACCTAAAATCATTTTGGGTAAAAAAAATAATTTATACTGTGATCATAATTAATTTTAAAATTAAAATTAAATTGAGTAAGACTGTTGAGTTGAGTTATAGCAATTGGATATTTAATTAACATTTTAAAATTATAACTGAATAAAAAATGTTATAACTTAGAATTTTTAATTATTAATTTTATACTCCACATTTTAAAATGTTATGGCAATTGGAGTACATTTTTATTATAATTTGTTGAGTGTCAATCGTTAATCACTTAGCTAATCACTAATCACAATTGTTAACGGCTATTCCATTAATTGACTTGACTTACCCCTCACGTGAACCAAAAAATTATGAAAGTTGTCCAAATAGCCATCCAATTCCAAACTCATCCAAAAAGAATAGTTGATGGTCCTAATTGGCCGACCAACTTTTTAAAGCATGAGAGTTTGGTTGGTCAATTTTAGTGGCAATTGTCATTATCTCTTAAACCCAGACACAGATAGACACTGCTTGCAACAGTGTTGCCCCACCACCATAGACGACTCGCAGTTCATTAGAACCTTCATTTTCTTTTTCTTTTTTTTTTTTTTTTGCTCTTTTCCTAATTTAGCTTTCTTTTTCATGATTTTCCCATTTACTATTAATGGGAATTTCTAATTTCTTAATTGATTAACAAATTAAAAATATGAGAATTTTCTTTTCCTTTTTTTAACCAGTCAAGGTATCTTAAATTACCTACGAAACCTTAATCCAATTATTTAAGGTTTAAGCTTAGATGGTTCAATTCTTATCCATATAAGAGTTTGAGTTTTTTTTTTTTTTATAATTTATGTGGAATTTATATTTTATTTTATAAATATATTTGGATATTATCTATCCGTTTAGATTAACTTATATTAAGTGTCATGTAAATGTCAATGGTTACTAAATGTTATTTCTTAATACAATAAAAATATCTTAAATTAATTTATATATCAATTGATCGTAAATTTTCTTTATAAATGACTTCAATATTTAATAATTATTTTTGAATATTGATTTTAAAAATTAAATTTTAATATTTAATAAAAAGAGCAGTAAATTCTCTTTTTAGTCTTAGGTTGTTTGAGAAATTATTTAGGTATGATAAGAGAATTCCTTTTATTCATGTTATAATAAGTTTATATGTAATTAAAATAAAAATATATTTATATAAATTTACTTTTATATAATTAAAAAAAAATATTATATCCTATCTGATAATTTTTCTAATTGTTTTGGATGTTTTATAATTAAAACGAAATTATCCTATTTTTTTTTTTTTAATACAATCAATTTTTTCAATATACTACTTTTTTTTAAATTGCAATTCAAATAACAATACTACTTATATTGATAAATAATATTAAAAATCATTAAATATTGATATTTTTTAATAGGATTATTAAAAAAATTATTTTTTTATCTGAGAATACCTAAATTTTTAATTTTTTATAGATGAAAATTTTTTAATTTTTTATTGAGAAATCTAAATTTTTAATTTTTTTTAATCAAACGAAATTTTTAACTTAAATTATATCAAAATAATTAATATAGCATAACATGTCGCCCTAATCATTTGATTCAACATACTATATCAGATCACGTTAGATAAACTTTAATGATCACATTGAAAAAAAAAAAATAAAATTTGATATTTTTATGAGCATTTATATTTTTTGATTTATATTTTTTCATTTAAAATATTATTTTAATTTTTTATCAAAATGTAAATAAGCTTTTAAAAATGTCATTAGTCATTATCCTTTTTAATTGTTCATAACTTTCACGATGATTTAAAACCGTTTTGGACATATGATTAAACAAAGTAATGAATTAATTAATTAAACTAAATTAACTTAAATAAGAAGCGACGCATAATTGATCTGTCAATTAATTGGAAAATTAATTAAACCAAAATTAAGTATTGTCTTCTTAAACGTTGACGTGGCTAATATAATATTTCTCATTAGCAGATAATTAAAGGTGGAGTAATTTTTGGTGGTGATTAATTAATTGATTAATTAAAATAAAAAAATAAAATCCAATTCACGGGTCAATAACTTCATGATTAATTGCTTTGTGACTAATAGGAAGCTCTCTCTGAAGCTCACGTCATCTTTAATTCAGGTAGTACAATAAATAATATATTAATATTTATAGTACATATTAATTAATTATTATAAGACTGTTAATATTATTTTTATTTTTAAATATTTTCTATTTCAATCTAAAGTGTTTGAATTTATTTATAATAGATATAAAATATTATTTTAAAATTTAAAAAATATTAAATAAATTTTTAAGTGTTTGTTAAATTAATTTAAAATATTATTTTAAAATTTAAAAATAGAAAAAATTTAAATTAAATATATCAAATTTATTTAAAATGATATTTTTATAATTTCATTTTTACCCCAAACACCCCTTTTAATAAAATCAAATTTCTCAAGTTGCATATTAACTTGGTCTTCAAGGCAACATAAATAAATAAATATTCTGTTGTAATATTGGAATTCTCAAAACCTACTATAATAAATGAGACTAGTCTAGGATTTGTGCTTTCTAAATATTCTTCTTATTTTTTATTTTAATTTATATTTTATTAAAATATTTTAATATATATAAATTATTATTATCCTTTTGTTAATTCAAATATCATTTTATGATAATTTGAATATTAAGATAAATAAAACATCTAATTCAATTAAAATAATAATAATAAATATTAAATATATAAAACCGTATAAAATTTTAAAATTTATAAAAATATAATAATGTGATATTCGATAGTTATATTGATTTTGATTAAATTTGAGTTTAACTTAATTCAGAATTTAATAATATATGATGAAATATTTTTTAAACAATTATTAATCTCAATTTATATTATAATATAAATAATATTACTAATTTTTTTTTAGTGAAAAGGATATAATTTGAGGTCAATAAAAGATGCTTCTACAATGCTGATTTTTCTTTTTTAATAATCAATTAAGCTTTTATTATTAATATGAGAATTATGGGTTTATTATAGTTTAGCTAGGCCAAATATTAATATCTAAAGAGTTTAATTTTTAAAATTTTTATTATAATTTAAAATTATTAACAAATTTCAAAGTGTTTATCACACATTTCAAATTTGCAATTCCAACTTTCATTCAAGAAACGTTTACTCTTCTCATTAAAAAAAATCATAATTTTTTTTTTATTTTTATTAAAAATTAAATTATTACATCGAAATTCCAATTCATAATTTATAAATTTAAAAGCAATTTCTCTCTCATATGTGCTAAGCTGTTTTGAGAGATTTGGTAGGTTGATTTTCAGTAAATGATACCAAAAATTATTAAATTTAATATTTTTTAATGTAATTACTAAATAAAAAATTTCATGTAGACAATTATATAAATTTTTATTTATTTTAATTTGAAATTATCAGAGAGTTTTTTATAAAATTTCAGCAGAATACGTGACGTAATATGATATTTTCATCCAATTATCTATATCAATATTTCAAATCCACATCACATAAATTTTAATATCATATTGAAAAAATTCTCAAAATTTAATATTTTTGAGTTACTTATATTTTTTGATTTTTTTAATTATTTCTTATATTTTATCAAGATATTCTTTTAGTTCTTTTTAAGTTAAAATATTCTTTTAATTTAAATTTTATTTAATTTTAATAAATTCAAATAATAAATTTTTCTTAGAAATTAATTTATAAATTAGAAATTATTAGTTATTTTTTCATTTAAAATATATTTTCTTAATTTTTAGGTGGAATATTTTTCTAATTTAAATTTATTAAATTTAAATATGTTCTTCTAGTAAATTAATAACTATTAGATTTATTAGATTATCTCAAAATTTTATATAAATTCTTATATAGAATTTATTAGAATATTTTTATTTAAAATAATTAAAAAATATTTTACTAAAATTAAAAATTTAAAAAAATGTTTTGAATGAAAAAATAGAATTAAAAAATAAAAAAAATATATCATAAAAATATTAAATTTTTTAAAATTTTTTCTAATATGATAATTAACGTTTATGTTACAATTCAAAAATCGTATTCTGAATTAGATAATTGTGGTGATGTATCATATTATGTTAGTTATTTGTGAAATTTTGATTTGAATATACTCAATGATTTCTGTTTAAAAATAAATTAGATATTAATATGCAAGAATTTTTTTTTTACTAGTCACATTGAAAAATCAACAAAATTTGATTTTTTTTTAATTACTTATCCATGATTTTCTTGCCAAAATGTAGTAACAGAAAGTACTTTTCAAAACCGTTGTTATTTTATTTTATTTTTCAAAATAAACAAAAAACTAAAAATTAAGAAATATACATACATATATACTTTAACTAAAAATAAAAAAATTCACCAAATTGAATTTTGAACTCACCACGGCGCGACCATTCTCTGTCCATGAACATTTCATGTTTTTCCACCTTATCCAATACTCTGGTAATTTTGAGGACTTTCTTGGCCATAAAGCAACAAATTGAAGGGCAAAATTGGCATTTAAAAATATCTGCATATAAAAAAATAAAAATTTAGATAAAATTAAATAAATAAATTAAAATAGAAAATGAGAATTTTGATTATCACTTAAACTAATTATATAAATAAAATATCCTTTCATTTTTTATATTGATTTAATTATTTTTTTTAAATTAATTATTTTATTTAAAATAATCACTTTTAATTAATATATTTCGCATCGCTCGTTACAAAAACCATTATTATTGTTATTATATTAAGTTAAAGCCTTTACATTTGATTTTAGCCTTTCTCCATTGTTTTGGGTTTTGCTGCACAAGAAGAAAACCTCTTTTATTCTCCTCCTCCTCCTCCTCCTCCTCCTCTTCCTCTCTCACCCATCGGATCAAACACAGCAAAAACAATAAAAAAATTATTCCAAAAATTCAATTCAATTTTTTTTTTTTTAATTTATAGATATATATATATATTTATAAGAAAATACAAAAATAAATCTGAATTAGTGGTGGACTCTGCTTTGAATTGAATTTTGATTCCAAGAATTGTCGCGTTAATCAAAAGCATTTCTATAAAAAATTTATAAATTTTGAATTCGAGAAAAAAAAAATTGTTGATGATTTTGGTTAGAGAACTAAGAGGGGAAGAAAAAGATGACGGAGATTACAACGTCGTTTTAAGGGGAGAGTAATTTTTTTTTAATTTATTTATTAATATGGCTTTTGGAGGTTTGAAAATGTGTGCGGCAGCGGCGACAGGGGACTGGTGGGCGAGGGGGATAGCGGGGCAGATCGGGGGAGGATTTAGCCATGAGAGCGAGCATGACTTGGCTCTTATGGTTAGCGATTTTCTTGAGAACGGCGGTAGCAGCGGCGCTGATTCTTGGTGCAGCAGCGATAGCGAGTCCGGTCTCTCTGATCTCCACCATCTTGCCGACAAGATTTCGGTAATTTTTTTTTTTTATCAAGGATTCTATAATTCAGAATTTCATTTGGAGGGAAATTAATTTAAATTATGATATGGAGTCTTTCTCTTTTCCTTTTCCTTTTCATTGTTTAAAAAAAAAATATGAAATTTTTTTCTCAATTGGTCTTAGAAACTGAAGAGTAGAGTTTTAGTTGGTATTTGATCAAATTGAAAATTAAGTGTTGAACTGAATTTAAGTACTGAATAAAAGATATAATTTTTAAATTGAAAAAGCAAATCTCAAGTTAATTGACATTTAAATTTTAAGTTAATTGAGATTTAAGTGTTAGCAAATAAATTAAAATGATTAAGTGCTGAAAATTTTAAAATCAAACACACCCTTATATTATTTTTTTTTCCTTTTTTGGCAATATCAGTCTTTTTTGTTTTTCTTTCTTCATTAATATATTTATGCTAATAAAATTTAATTTAATTTTTGCCCCTTCCAAGAAAATTAAGAAATAAAATCAAGTTTAATTCAATATTTATTTGAATCATTAAAGAATAAATTTTTTTTTTTTTTGACTTAAATGACCTGATTAAGTCTTGCAGTTACAATTATTATTTTGATTATTGAAAATCTTTTATCTGCAATCTATTGCTACTATAACGGTTTCATTTGTTGATTTATATATTGCCAAATTTATTGAATACAAACTTTTTTTTTTTTTTGGTGCTAATTATCTTTGATGAGGCTTTGATTGTTCTCCTTTTGAAATTACTTTTGAGGTTTGTATTCTGGGTCCCTGCTTAAAAGGACATGGGAGCAGTGTTATTATTCAGAATACCAGCTGCTAGTGGGTAGCTTTAATAAATATGATGGCATAAAAATGGAAGAAATTTATCTTATATACTATAATTTATGGTCATATTGGATACCTTTAGGAGTTACTCTATAATGCTTTCTGCTCTGGATACCAGCTTAAATCTTTAATACGCACATGCTAGTTGGAGAATTAGTTTTATGAAAACCTTAGCTAATTAAGATTTATGAAAGCTATAACGGTTTGCATATTTTGTGTTTGATTAATAGTTCAAGTAAATTTAAGAAAAGCATAGAGGAAAATTAGACATCATTATATGATAGTTGGTTATGGTGCATCTTATTAGAAAAGATGGGCAAATTTAGAAATTTTCGGGCATTTATTAAGTATGTTTAGTTTTGTGCAGTGAAGCTTCCAGGCATCCTGATAAAAATTATCATTCATGCTAAATCTATTAGTGTGGACTATCTTGATGACATCTTTTACATTCCCTCTCTGATTCTTTTGTAGTCTTTCATAGAATAGCTGTTTTCAATGCTTAATTCTCTCAGAAATGTGGAAGTAAACCTAACTTTATTTTAGTCACTTAATAAAATATTTGGTCATTTACTGCTTATGCCTGGTAACTGAAACTACGCAACACATGTGGTTGTTCCCCTTGTGTTCTAAGGAATTTATTGGGTTATTTTAATTTGAACTTCTGTCTTTTTTAATGCAATTGTATTAAGGCTTTTTTAAAATCAATCTCTTTATTGGATCATATTTCAATTCTTATTAATTTTTTTTTTAAATTTTCAATTAAAGAGAATCTCATTATCTGTCATTCTTGTGTCATTGCAGTTTTATAGACACTCCGTGGCTCAGTATGAGAGTGACTTACTGTCATTGGTTCTTTCTCTTATGATATCCATCAAGGAGACAGATCTTCACCTTGTTAAGTCAGGTTCATGTAATGCCAGCTGTATTAGATATTCTTTGGTGAAGCTCTTGAGATTTGCTGGTTATGATGCTGCTGTGTGTGCATCTAGGTGGCAGGGTGGTGGCAAGGTTCCTGGAGGTATGTGATGTAGTAATCTTATCCCAAAACATTAGTTCTTATTAATTTTTTAAAGGGAGGACTATAGTTGGAGAGGTTCCTGCTAGACTAGATTTTGGTGGTTAGGGAATAGATTCCACCATTTATTTAATCTCACGTCTCTGAGATGGAATCTATTTCAATTGAAAGTACACCAGCTTTCTTCTTCTTCTTCTTTTCATTATTATGGTAATTATTGTTTTTCATATTATGTGATTATCTGCAAGTTTCTCACCGAGTGGAAAGGAAAAAAAAAATAGTCCTTTTGCATCTGGTTATCTTGCATTTTACATTGCTGCTTGCAATATTTCATACTTGATAAAAAAAGCTTCTGATGATCCTATCACAAGTTACTGGAATATACACTTGAAATGATACATTCTGTGCTTGACGGTTATGTTATATGGTTGATTATAAATATTGTGATTGATTTTATTTTGCTTATTTAATCTCCAGTCCCTATTTCTCTGTGTCATCCCAAGAAATATGTTTTGAATGGATATTTATATCTACATTTATCTATTTACTTATGTCTGCTTGTTTTGATGAAGATATTTTTTTTTTTGAGCCTTTCCTAAAATCCTATTCTTACGTTATATGGCAGGGGATCATGAATATGTTGATGTGGTTACCTACAATAATGGTGGAAACTCTGAGCGTCTGATTATTGATATTGATTTCCAAAGTCATTTTGAGATAGCTAGAGCAGTAGACTCCTATGACAGAATATTGAAGTCACTTCCCGTTATTTATGTTGGCTCTATGACCCGGTTGAAACACTATCTTCAAGTCATGGTTGAAGCTGCTAAATCTTCTCTCAAGCAAAACTCAATGCCTTTTCCTCCATGGAGATCTCTTGCTTATTTGCAAGCAAAGTGGCACTCACCATACCAGAGGCATTTGAGTCCAGATGATCAAAATTTTAGCAGCATCAATTCTTCTGACCATAAGCAGTGCAGTGGACATTTGAAGAGGTTGCAATCATCACTGCAATCTGAAATAGAAGAAGAGCGGCTCTTGAAGCCCATGAACACTGATAATAACTGGAGAGTGAAGCGTGAGAGGCGGAGACATTCCTTATTGAGAGGTCTTTTAAGTGTATAGAAATTTTGGCCGGGAATGGCGAGTTCCCTTTGTGAGAGAGTTTAATTGTACTGCGGCTTTCATGTTTAGTAATTCTTTTTCTTCGGATGAATAAGTGTCAACAAGAACGAAGTCCAATTTTTATACAGAGGACACAAAAGGATAATAACATGTCATATTTGAGTCATACAATTATTTTTCGTATTTTGTGCGTTGGCAGCAACTGACAGTATCAGGTTTTCCGAACTGGGCACTGTTGCCTATCCGTAGAAGCAGCAGCATCTCCGGCCAAACCTGTCAGCACTTGCCTTACCAAGGTGCATTATTCCATAGGTCATACTTGTTTCTGATTTTGAGTTTCATCTTGAATGTATTCCTTGCCTTCTATTTTTCGGTCAAGAAATTTTTGTTTTCGTTTATTATTTTTATTATTTCCTGTTCAATGAGTTTTTCTTCGAAGTTGAGTTTCATGTATTTTTCAGGCAATTGTAAGGTTGCTTGTGCATATATAGACTACAAGTTAATGATATATAGTTTCTTCTGATAGTTTTGCTATGCTTCCTGTTTCTTCTCTTCACATTCCATTCCATATTTGCTTTATTATTTCTGTCATGTATTAGAGTTTGCAGTTGCAAGTACCATTCTAATGCAGAATTTAATCTTTTCTCTACCATGTTTCCCACGTGCAATTTTGAATAGAAAGTTGGTGTATGCCACTCAAGATTCCAGACGTCATTCTAACATCTTTATGTTAACATTTAATTGACGGAGAGGCTTCTTATTGAGATAAAAATGAGTTTAAAGAGCTAATTGATTTTTTTTTTTTTTAAAACCCACATTGAACTTTGAGATAAATTTCAATCCCCAAATTGGGTCTTTTCTCTTAGAGGAGGTTTGGGTGAAAATCCAATTTTGAAAAATAGAGCTTTAAAAATATCGTTTTAAAATAAGTTGATATGTCTACCTTATATTTTTTCTGTTTTTTATTTTCAAAACGATATTTTGAATTAATTTGTCAAACACTCAAAAATTCGTTTAACGCTTTTTAAATTTTAAAATGGCTTTTTATTCTCATTTTAAGTAGATTCAAATACATTTTTAGTGACGATTATGGAGATGTAATTAGCAAAAGGAATTACTATTTTTACCTAACTAGTAATTTATTTATTTATGTAAGGTACAAATTTAACCTTCATATTTATTATAGGTAGCACATCCAATTTTTAACAGTTGCTACATTAAGTCTTTTGACCTATGTCCTGAGTCCCATTTATGTTCCACGAGAACTTAAAAAAGAATAAAAAACAACAAATGCATTCTCTCTCACACACGCACACATACACAAAGCAGAGAAGACATAAAAATAAGAATGAATCAATCAATAGTAACAGTTAATCAATCAATTACAAAATCTCCAAAATTCATTATTTTCTTTGTTGAATTTGTTCCAGTAATCTACTTCGACTGGGAATTTGAAAACGTAGTCTTCTCAAATCAGATCAGGAGCCCACTTTGGTTAACACATGCACTCTCCTCCTTCCCTCTCTTCTCATTCGTTATTTTTCACCCACACTTTCTCCTCGTGTCTTCGCGTTTCTTTCTCTCACTCTACGCCTTGTCTCGGCCTTTCTCGCTGTCCCCCTTAAGCCTTAAAAACTTCATCTTTAGATCCTTACACCGCTATGTCATCGACTGTTTCATCGACTTCTATCGAATTCTGAGGTAATCTTCTTAATTCACATGATTTTTCTCTCCAAATCTTATCCTTTGTCTGTTGAATTGATGCATCCTTCGTTTGTTTTAATTATATTTAAGCTTTTCATATCGAAATTCTCATAGCTCATATTGCTGAGAAACTGCAGATGCGAGCTGGATGGTGA
Organism: Aleurites moluccanus; assembly: GCA_948193065.1. Classification (NCBI taxonomy): domain Eukaryota; kingdom Viridiplantae; phylum Streptophyta; class Magnoliopsida; order Malpighiales; family Euphorbiaceae; genus Aleurites; species Aleurites moluccanus. Next base: position 33,696 of record CANXYC010483315.1, read on the forward strand.
TGGGAGACAAGAAGCAGGCCTAAGGTCTTCGGTCTCCATTTCAATATCTTTTAACTTCTAATTTCTTTAGAGAAATTTTTATTTTCCTAAAATTTAAATAGGAAAATATAATTTATTCTAGTTTCTTTTCTTTTTTCTTCCTTTTTAATTAATTAAATAAAAAAATAATATTTGTTTCTCTTTTTTTTTTTTTCATCAAAACAAAACATAACCTTAGGATATGTTTGGGGATAAAAAATTAAAATTGAAATTGAGAATTTCAATTTCAATTCTAATTCTCTAGAATTAGAATTATATTGAAATTGTAATTCTAACGTTTGTTTCAAAAAAAAATTGAAATTAAATAAAAAATTGGTGATGATGAAAGTGACAGTGAAGTTGGAAGTGACGGTGGACTACTGACGATGATGGTGTGGATGATGGTGAATCGCCGATGATGACTGTCAGGTGAGCCACCGTCCGGTGAACCATTATAGTCGATGATGACTGTCAGGCGAGTCACCGTCGGTGAACCATTATTGTCGATGATGACTGTCAGGCGAGCCACCGTCGCTGGAAGTGGCGTAACACCATCACTGGAGGTGGCCATCCACCGTCGCCGGCGGTGACGGTGGCGGTGGTGCTGGAGGTGGCGGTGAGAGAAATGATTATAGTGGTGATTATGGAATTGTATTTCTTATGGGTTGAGAATTGAATTGTGAAATTTATTTTTTAGTTATATTACACTTCTATGAAATTGTAGTTAGAATTCCAATTTTAATTTTAAATAGCTGCTAAACACTGAAATTGAGAATTTCAATTCTAATTTCAAATTTTCTAAATGGATCCTTAGTGTTTTTTATTTGTGTGTGAGAGAGATTGTATTTATTATTTATTATTCTTTTTTAAGTCCACGTGAAATACAAAATGGGATCCAGGGATAGAGGTTAAAAGACCTAACGAAACAACTATTAAAAATTGGGCGGGATGTTAAGATTTAATAGCATTCACGGTGTATTGGAACCTTCAAAAAAATAAAAGGGGTGATGTGTTTATCAGGAAAAATATGAGAGTCAAATTTATGCAAAAAAAAAAAAAAATTTTAAAAATATGATAATTAACTTTCAAGAAGGAATACAATGGATGAAATAGAGGCTAGGGGTGAGAAAAAATCAAAAAATTAAAAAATCGAATCTAATTAAATTTAATTCGGTCGATTCAATTTGGTTTTAGTTCGATTCAAAATTTATTTTGATTTTATTAATTTTTTAAAAATTTCGGTCAATTCAATTTTATTAAAAGAAAACCAAAATAATCAAATTGACCTAAATATATTTGTATATAAAATTATTAAAAATATATATTTTTAATAATTTTATATTTATTTTATTTAAAAAATCAAAATAACCGAATAATCGAATTAAAATATATCGATTCAATTCAATGTTGTTTGATCTTAAAAAAATTTCTATCCATTTAATTTGATTTATTCAATTTTTAAAAAAATCAAATCGAGGGATTGATCACCTTCTAATAGAGGCCAGGAAGCCAAGAACCATTTGGATCTGATTAAAAACAAAAATGGGTATTTGTAGGGGGTGTAATTAGAAAAATAAACAGGAGTCTTGTCCTCCAACCCTCTTGAAAATGTATGTATTATCCATATATTATTATTTTAATTTTAAAATTAAAATAATTTAAAAGATTAATAAAATTTTATTTAATTAAAAATATACTTTAAGGAAAAATTATAATTAGTTATTATTATTTTAAATAAAAATTATTAGAAAATTTAGAAAAAAAATATATATTTTTTAAAATTTTCTCTTATTAATTTTGATTTCTCAAAGAATTTTTTTTTTATTCTAGCCAGTTATTTTTTTTTAATAATTAATCTAATTAGAAAAAGAGATTGCTATCTAGACTTGATTAACATGGTCCCCTGTCTTGTTCATACACCTAGCAAAGAGAAAATTTTATTGCTATTTGGATCTAATTAGGAAAAGAAATTTCCGTATGGACGTAATTAGAAAAAAAAAATTGTCATCTGGACCTAATTAACATTATTTCTAGTTAGTCCTTACACCTAATTGGGAGAAAATTCTCTTGCCATTTAGATCTAATTGGGAAAAGGAATTGTCATTTGGACCCTATTAGAAAAAGAAAATTGTTATCTAGACTTTATTAACACGGTCTCCTGTCTTGCCCGTACACATAACAAAGAGAAAATCTTATTGCTATCTGGACCGAATTAGAAAAAGAAATTGTCATCTGGATCTGATTAACGTGGTCCTTGTCATGTTTGTACAAAGGGAGATAAAATTCATTTACCATTTTTACCATCTGGATCTAATTAACATGATTGATGGTTCACTATTTTGTCCCTTTTATCTAACAGATAAAATTCTTTTACCATTTTGTCCCTTGCATCTAACAGAGAAAATTCTTTTACCATTTAGACCTAATTAGAGATAGAAAATTTTATTTGTTTGGATGGATATCTAACTTGATTCGATTTCATTTTGTTTAGTAAATGAGACTGAGATAAATATTTTAATTTATATATGAATCTGATTCAGATCGAAATTGAGTAATGAGATAATTTATTTTGAATTCGATTTAATTATATGTATTTTTATTTTTTTAATATTATATTTATATATTTTTTAATTTATAATTATTTTTATATAAAATATAAATTATATTATATGAATATGTAGAAAAAAAATACATAATATTGATTTTTTAAGAAAAAACATAAAAAGAATATAAAATATATATTTAAATAGATATTACTCGTCCCGTCTCGCATACTAAACAGGCCGAGCAATATCAGTCTTGGGTGAACAGCAGGACAAGTAATATTATTTCTAAATTGATTGAATTTAAATTTTATAAAATTTATCTCAAAATCAACCCGCTGCTATCCTTAGACCTAATTAAAAAAAAGGAATTGCCAATAACATAGTCTCATATCTTTACCCTTTATCTAAGAGAGAAAATTCTTTAGTCATTTGGATCTAATTAGAAAAAAAGAATTCTCATCTGAAGCTAATTAACATGGTTCTCTGTCTTGTCCCAACATTTATAGGGAGAAAATTTCTTTATCATTTGGACCTCTATTTAGAAAAAGTAACAGTGATTTGAATCTAATTAAAAATAAAATTACTATTTGAACCTAGTTAATATGGTATGTTATTTTGTTTCTACTCCTAACATTGAGAAAATTTCTTTACCATTTAGACCTAATTAGCAAAAAAAAAAAAAAAAATTAGCATCCAAAAGATCACTCAAATGTATAAATTAATCATGTCCTTTAGATTTACCACATCAAAGATTCTCCAAGGTGGAGTATATATTTAATAAATATATACATACTAGAGGTGGTAAATGCATAAAGGACATCCTCTATTTATTGGAGGCCCTCCTTAGCTCCAATGCTTACCTTTACTAAAATAGAATAAAGATAGTAGCAAACCATGGCCACAACCCCCAAATCCCACCACTTCTTCCTTCTCATCTCCACCGTCCTCCACCTCTCAACCACCACTTTTGCCATTGGTGTCAACTACGGCACTCTTGGCAACAACTTTCCACCACCATCTCAAGTTGCGAACTTCTTAAAATCTCAAACAATAATTGATAGTATCAAGATTTTCGATACGAATCCAGACATCCTCAGAGCCTTTGCCAACACCGGCATTACTGTGACGGTTACTGTTGGCAATGGCGATATTCCTGCACTTACGAATATTAATAATGCTCGCAAATGGGTTGCTGACAATATTTCACCATTTTATTTGCGGACAAAGATTAATCGGATCGTAGTTGGAAATGAAATTTTAGCTACTGCTAACAAAGCATGGATTTCTAATCTTGTTCCTTCCATGAGAAGTATTCATAAAGCTCTTCTTCTTGCTGGAATCAGAGGCATTCAGGTAATTTTGAGCAATTTATTGTATATATATGTGTGTGTGTTGATTTTCTTTTTCCAGCTTGCATCAAATTTATATACTAATAAAGATGTTAATGATTAGTTAATTTTTATTTTTGTTTAATAATTTATGTTAATAAAATTATATTTAAAAATAGGTCACAACACCTCACTCTCTTGGCATACTTTCAATCTCTGAGCCACCAAGTGTAGGCCGGTTCAGGCGTGGGTTCGACAAAGTCATATTTGCTCCAATGCTTCAATTTCTACGGGAAACCAAATCACCTTTCATGGTTAACCCATACCCATATTTTGGTTACTCTCCACAAATGGCAAATTATGCTCTATTCAGGCCCAATGGAGGCATACATGATAAATTCACTGGCATTACTTACTATAATATGTATGATGCAATGCTGGATGCTGTTTATTCAGCTATGAAAAGATTAGGTTATGGTGATGTGGGTATTGTGGTTGGCGAGACCGGTTGGCCCTCGCTTTGTGACCCGGGCCAATCGGCTTGTAGTGTGGAAAATGCGGCTTGGTTCAATGGGAATTTGGTTAGACGTGATCTACAAAGAAAAGGTACGCCTTTCATGCCAAACCGGCGGTTCGAGACTTATATTTTCTCCTTGTTCAATGAAAACCTTAAACCCGGTCCGATTGCAGAGCAGAATTTCGGTTTGTTTAGACCGGATTTTAGCCCGGTTTATAATATTGGGATTATGCGCAATGGACAGGTTAGTAATTAATGGTTAACCACTCTCAAGTTTTACTTTAATTTTGTTTGAATTTAACATTAGTTTGCCTAATTGATATGGGTTGAGGGGAGCTCTGTATTTTTACACAGCAATCTCTCATGTATCTCATTTTAGCTATTTAAAAAATTTTATAAAATTTTTTAAAAATTATATTTTTATAGTGTTTGATGTAATGAATCTATTAATGTATTTTTTATGCTAAACAAAAATTATTTAGATAGCTAAAAATATATTATAAATACGTTAAATCTAAACCGTTAAATATAATAAAAAAAATCTATAATGTATTTTTTCCTATCCAAATAATTTTTGTTTAGCATAAAAATATATCAATAAATTCATTATATCAAACACTATAAAAATATAATTTTTATAAAATTTTTTAAATAACTAAAATAAAACATATAAAAGACTATTGTATAAAAATACAAAACAATAATTTTGGTCAAGTGAATGACAGTACATCTCACTTCCCAATTTCTGGTTTTAGAAGTTATTTTATTGTAAGATTGGTTCTTGTTATTTTTTTTTATTTATGTCCTCACAATTTTAAATGAAGCACATATATTAATATATGCTTTAATTAATTTAAAAATTATCTAATAGTGTGAAATGAAATTTCATTGAATTTTTTAATAAGTATGATTTATAGTATAAAATTTTGTATTCGAATTTTTATTATATTAATTTTTTTTTAAATCATCGTCAATCATAAATTGTGAATAAAAATTAATTTTATATTTTTTACGAGATACTTTGTAGGTCTATAAAAATAAATTATACATTAACTAATTAAAGAATCACCTCGAACATGACTTGACAGAAACTATCTTACTAGCTAGTATTTAATTACCAAAATCTAAGTATATTGAAATGTTTGGTCACATGCACGGCACAATAGATTATTTATTATTATTATTATTATTTAAATATATATATTTTTTAATAAATTATAATAAAATGATATATATAATGAGAAAAAAAAAAATCATATACACAGCCGATTGGTCCAAGGCCGGCAGGTGGGAAGAGATGGTGTGTGCCAAAGGCAGAAGCGAGTGATCAAGCATTGCAAGCCAATATAAACTATGTGTGCAGCCAGGGTGTAGATTGTAGGCCTATACAGGCAGGTGGAGCCTGTTTTGATCCTAACAATGTGAGGTCTCATGCTTCTTTTATTATGAACTCTTACTATCAAACCCATGGTCGTAAAGACTTCAATTGTGATTTTGCTCACACCGGTGTGCTTACTTCAGTTGACCCAAGTAAGTCAAAATTATTTTCTATATTTAATTATAGTTTTATCTAGATTAATCACTTAAACAGCATTATTATTATTGAATTATATAACAATTTATAGTGAAGTTTTACTTTATTTTTCTTATTTTAGTATAATACTCACTTTTGTGCATTTGTTATTTGGTAATTTTTTTTTAAACAGGTCATGGTACGTGCAGATTCATTTGAGATTGAGTTGTATAAGAAGATGAATTCATATTTATTTTGTACTTTAACTTGACAAAAATTTGAATTTGTAATTTCAAATGAAATTTAGCTTTTTATTATTACTTTAATATTTTTACCTGATTAGAAAATATAAGAGATTAAGGTAGTTTGATTATTTTCTTCATTTCTTTTAAAGATGCAGAATGAAATATGATTGGTAGGGCTACAATCAAACTGATTTTTTTTTAAAATTCTAGCTTAAGCTCGAAAATTATGCTCGAGTTTGACTGCTTTCAAAAAAAAAACTCGAGTTTAATTTATTTAATTAATAGAGAAACTCGAGCTCAAGTTCGATTTGTTAATAATTCTCAAGCTGTAACTTGACTCGTTTAACAATTCATGTATGATTTATCAGAATATTTAATTTACTTAATATTTATTTATAATAAAATAATAGTAACAGAATATTTAATTTACTTAATATTTATTTATAATAAAATAACAGTAACAAAAAATACTTAAAACTAACATAAAAGTAAAAAAATATTCAATTAATAAAAAAAATCAATTATAAAATTGATAATGATATGTATCTCAAAAAAAATAATTAATAAAAAAGATATTTTTAAAAATTAGAATATTATATTATATAATATTAACAAAATTTTAATTTAAAATTCTATTAGTATCATATAAATATAATTACAATTATATAATATTTATTTAAAACAATTAATCTTTCTAAAAATATAATGTAATATTGATTTTGAAAAAAAAAATAATTGTATAATTTTATCAAATTATTTACCTATATATTTTATAAATTTATATTACTAAATTTGTCCAACAATTAAAATATATATGATTTATAAATTAAGTGAATGAGTATTATATTTTATTATTAAAAAAGTTAATAATAATTTTTCTAATGAAAAATAACTTTTATTAAAAATTAAATATATAATTTATTCCTCTTTTAGAAATATTTAAAATCTACATATAAGAGAATTATGAGTATATATATTTTAGTCAAATTGAATTATTAAAAATATTATAAGAATGTTATAATATATTTTTTGAAATGTTAAAATTCTTAAGCTAATAATAATAATAATCTAACTATTTGAGAGCATATTAATTAAGTTTTTGAGTCTATTTACAAATATATTGACGAGTTTAATTAATCAGAGTTTAATTTTAAATAAATTTGAATCATTTATTCATTCAACTTTAAAGTAAGACGATCGTTTATAAAATAAATAATGCAAACGAGCTATTATCAAATCGAAATATCCAATCTCTCGCAAACAGTTTCATTTATTTGAATTCTTAATGGTTGGTTTATTCTTATTCTACATTTACTACAGTAATTGAAATTTTCACAGATTTAATAATAATTGGTAAAGTGAAAGATTATATATTATTCTTAAAGTTTAGGCATAAATTGCCTAATTTTCTTTAGAATTGCTTTGCTTGTAAAAATTTAGATTCGCAAGAACAAAAGAACGAAAAGAAACGCGTTTGTAAGCATCAATCATCCAAATTGCTTCCATCTATAATACCGTGTCGGCTTACGCGTTTGTTTATAGTTTATAAAGAACCTAAAAAAAAAAGTAAAAAATAGAAAGCCCCCATGCAGTCAAGTTAAAGCAATAGTCCAAGTTGAGGTTGTAGTGTTCACACTTGATTACCAAATTAAATAAAACCCCCTGCATCATAACTATTTAAATATCATTAACATCTAGCTAGCCTTGATTAATCCACTTTAATTTAATAATGTTTAAATTATTTTTAAAATTGAAAAATCCCATCTATCAATTCGTATGAGGTAAATAGGTTTAGGAACTTGTAGAGTTACAGGGAGTGATAAATTTTGTTTGTTTGCATAATGAATTGCACTTCATAATAATAAAAAAAAAAGTCAAAAAATTAATTATGAATAGAGTGATTAAAATTTTTCATGTAGATAAAAAAAATTTTAAGACGACGAGATTGTTTAAAAAATTAAGTTTGTGTAAGTTAAATTAAAATTTTTCTATAAATTAATTAAATTTTATTTTGACGGATTGTCTAATGTTCATTTAAGACTGTAATTTAAGTACGACAATAAATTGAACTTGAGATAAGTTTTGCAAAATCCAAACCCGACTCGTTTAAAAATAAAAATATTCATTCCGTCACTAGTTTTTCTTTAGAGTGGGTCAAAGGAACTGAACGGGTAATACTGATTTATATATTTTTTATTTTTTATTTTTTATTTAAAATATATATATTTATTTATATATTTTTTATATATATTTATATAATATAATTTATATTTTGAATAAAAATAATCATAAATTAAATAATATATAAATATAATATTAAATATAAAAATATATAAAATATATATAATCAAATAATATTCGACATCAATATTATCATTATTTAAATTTAATTAAAATTTTAAATAAAAAATTTGTCTCGTTTCATTCATTAAACAAGGACAAATAGTATCCACTTATTCAAGATGCAATGAGAAGAATATCTAACGCGCGGACAAAATTTTCATCCCTGTAATCATCATCCGTCCCACTAGAAGTAGGAATTTCTAATTTTTCATATACCGTACAACAAATAATTTATTAGGAGAGGAAAGTGTAAAAAAATAATAAAAATAATTTTATTTTCAGTGGAAATAATAAGGGTGTAAAAGAAACAAATCATAAAATAAAAAAAATTATGTGTATATAATCTTATCATTTTATTTTAATAGCACATATATTTTATTTTTTTAATAAAAAAATTACTATCCCTGAATTAATTTAAATATTTAAATTAGAATTTTCATGATGAATTTCAATGAATTTTTTAATCCATCTGTATAAATAAGATGACTTTATAGTAGTTGGCTTCTAGTTTTATCAATGAAAGAAAAATCGTTAATTACTATTTTTTATATAAAATAATTTAATATATTAAATTTTTTTTTTAAAATATATTAATTTCCCTTTAACTAATATTTTATTATATTAATATATTAATTCGTCTAATTTTATCGTTAATCAATTATAAAATGATTAATAAGAATTGTAAAAAAGACAAAATATTTATACCCTTTATTTTTAATTAATTATATTTTTTTTATTTTAAAAAATATTTTTTATGGTTAAAAAACTTATTTTCATATTTTTTTATAAATTTAAAAATAAAAAATAAATAAAAATATTTTTTAAAAAATATTTTTATTTTAAAAAAATAATTTAAGAAGAAATTAAATTATTTATTCTTAAATTTTTTATACAAATAAAAATTTTATTTTTATATTTTTGAAAATAAAAAATAAAAATATTTTTTTTAAAAAAATATTTTTTATTTTTTAAAAAATAAAATAAAAAATATTTTCAAAAAATATTTTTATTTATTTTATTTTCAGAGTTGTCAAAAATATAAAAATATATTATTTAAAATAAAAATATGATATAATTAATTAAAAATAAAGAGTAAAAATATTTTTATCTTTTACATTTATTATTAATCGATTTAGAGTTGATTTATTATAAAATTAAAAGAAATAATTTAATAATATATTATAATATTTATTAGATAAAAAAAAAATATATTTTGAAAAAATTAAAAACAAAATTAATATATTTAATCATTGTATATTAAAAAAAAAAAATCGTAATTAAACCAAAGAAAAACAACCTTACCATAAGCATAATCTCTAACCGCCACGTATCGCACCGCCGGACTTGAATGCTAAACAGAGACCACTACCTTCGCTGCCGTTTCGTGTTGAACTTGTTCACGCGTCCATAAATAAATAAAAATTGACCCCAAACCTCAAACAAAGAAATTTTTTTTTGAAAAGAAAACAAAGAAAATTTTAAATTTTAATAGATGATGGATTTTTTTTTTCAAAAAAATTTAAATTTAAATTATAAATATTAAATATTAAAGTGATAATATAAATATAAATAATATTCAAAATTAATAAGTATTTTTCATATATGAATTTAAAAACTAAGTTGGAACCAATAACTCTAAATATCATAATCTCATTTTTAATCATGAATAAATTTATGTAAATATGAATCATTTTAATTAAAAATTTAATTTATAATTTTACTTTTTATTTGACTCACCTAAATTAAATTTTTAAAGAATTAATTTTTTAATTTTGCCTAGAAAAAAAAAATTAATTAGCTTATAATATTATATATATTTTGGATTCAAAAAATTAATCTAAAAAAATTTGTATTTGTATTTCCATCTTTGTACTATTCCAACGTGCCATGATAAAAAGGTCAATTAAAAATATTCAACTCCAACCAGCTGGTTTCTATTCATCTTACTTTTTCTATGGATAGACAAAACCTAAAGCAAATTATTCTGGTTTTCATACATTTTTCACCTTAATTAGCTCTTTTATTTCTTTTATTTTTTCTCTTTTTCTATCAAAATTAGTTGTCTCTATTGACAATTATACTTTCCTGAATTCCTATCTTAAATCTTAATACTTTAACCCTCTTTATAATCACTATATATATTTAATATTTCCTACCTCTCTCTTTTCATGTCCAAGATCCTCAATCATGACCACCACCACTAAAACAATAACGACCGCCCTCCTCCTCCTCTTTTCCACAGTCCTCCACCTCTCCACCACCGTCTCCGCCCTTGGCGTAAACTATGGAACCCTAGCCAATAACCTCCCACCACCATCCCAAGTAGCCAATTTCCTCAAAACACAAACAATAATAAACAGCATAAAAATCTTCGACACAAATCCCGACATTCTCAAAGCATTTGCCAACACAAACATTTCCGTCACTGTTACCGTCGGTAACGGCGACATTCCAAATCTTACAAACGCACGTGCAGCCCGCCGGTGGGTTGCCAACAACATAAAACCTTATTATCCACAAACCCGAATCCACCACATCGCCGTCGGTAATGAAATATTACTGTCCGGCGTTCAAGATTGGATTTACAATCTCGTTCCTTGCATGAAAGCATTACACCATGCCCTTGTTCTTGAAAAAATTTACAGTATTAAAGTTTCAACACCACACACGCTTGGAATTCTCCATAACTCTGTTCCACCAAGTAATGCCAGGATCCGACCCGGTTACCAAAAATCAATATTTGCACCCATGCTTGCTTTTCTACGTGAAACCAAATCACCTCTAATGGTTAATCCGTACCCATATTTCAGTTACGCTCCGAAAGTGTCCAAATACATTCTTTTTCAACCGAACCAGGGAATCCATGATAGATTTACGGGTATTACTTATACAAATATGTTTGATGCGATGATGGATGCGGTTTATTCAGCGATTAAAGCGATGGGTTATCCAGATTTAGAAATTATGATTGCTGAAACGGGTTGGCCGTCTGCCGGTGACCCGAATCAGCCGGCTTGTACGGTGGAGAATGCGGTGGCATATAATGGGAATTTGATTAAACATGTAACTTCTGGAAAGGGGACTCCTTTGATGCCTAATAGGAAATTTGAGACTTATATTTTTGCTCTATTTAATGAAAATTTGAAACCGGGTACTGCTGCTGAGAGAAATTGGGGTTTGTTTAGACCGGATTTTAGCCCTGTGTATAATGTTGGGATCTTGCGTAATCAGCAGGTATGGTATATTATGCCCATAATTCTGTTTCTTTATTCTAAATATTTACATTTTTTGCTAGTGTTATATATATATATATTTTTTATTTTGTTTATTAGAACAACCCACCAAATCCAACAACACCAGAACCAAGTACACCAACACCATCAACAGGAGGCAAGAGATGGTGTGTACCAAAACCAGAAGCTAATGATCAACAATTACAAGGAAATATAGAGTACGCATGCAGCCAGGGTGTAGATTGTAAGCCTATTCAAGCTGGTGGTATTTGCTTTGATCCTAACAATGTAAGATCACATGCTTCATTTGTAATGAATTCCTTCTATCAGACCCATGGCCGCAATGATTTCAACTGTGATTTCTCTAACACTGGTGTCCTCACCACTTCTGACCCAAGTAAGTTTAAATTTTTTCCTCAACATAAATTGTTTGATTTGGAGATATATATATTTTTTATCTTTTTAAAAATAATATCAATACTACTAAATCAAAATGTATTGCCTGAATTTTATTTATTAATATACAATGAGAGTTTCTCTTAAACTTATATATAATTATCTTCTTTGTGCAGGTCATGGGGCTTGTAAATACATTTGAGATCTTATAAATAAGGCTGCCCTTATAACAAAAATTAATGGAAGTTTATGCATGTAATTTTGTTTATTTATTCATTTTTTGTTGTGATTAATAATTTATGCATGCATGCAATGCAGCTGCTTGTAATTGACATGAAAATTAATGCATTGTTTACAAAGAGAAGAGATTAATTGTCGCCTCAACACATAAACAAAAATTATACTTCATGTGATGCGATGATACCTCCATAGTTTACGGATATTATTTATGTTTTTTTTTCAATAGCCATGTGGAACTCATAAAGGGAGAGGTCCTCTCCATATTTTATAAACCCCCCACTCCGATGTTTCGAACCCAGGTGTGGAGAGCTAACCAACTGAGTTATCCCATCTCGAAACAAATATTATTTATTTAGCAGTTGTGAACGACTCTGAAAAATGGGTTAATTATTTATTGTGAATTGTTATAATGGATCAGAAGATATGTATAAGAAATATTTAAAATAATAAATAAAATTTAAAATTTAAAACATTAAAAATATAAAAATAATGCAGGATATATAAATATAAATTATTTTTTAATTCTTAAAAATTTGATATAATCTATATTTGTATCTATATTTTTTAAAAAATTAACTAACTAATCAATGTATTTTGTTTCAGATAGATAATTTGGTCATTATATTTATTTTTTTTTTATTTTTTCATTAAATTTTAATAAAATAATTAAAATATTCCTACATAATTATTTAGATTTTCGTTTTTTGGATAAATTACTTTTTAATGTTTAATATTTAACCTAATTAATACTTAAGTCCCCAATTTTTAAATTTAACTAAAATAAAAAAATATATATGAATTTTTTATGAAATATTTATATTTATTTTTTATTTTTTGTTTTCTGAATTTTTAATTTAAAATTAAAATAAAAAATTAATTAAATTAATTATTTTTATTTAATTATTTAGTTTATTTTCTTTCTTTTTTTGTATTTTTAATTTAAAAATAAAATGAATAATATTAATTAAAATAAACAATTTTACTTTTCATATATTGAAAATCACTTTTTATATATTCAATTAAAATAATTATTTTTTGTATATTTAATTAAAAATATTTTTTGGTATATTTAATTAAAATTAAAATATTTTTTTAGTATGTTTAATTAAAATTAAAATAATTTCTTATTTTTTGTATATTTAGAAGGTCCTTTTTTAATTTTATTTAGATATATATGACAAGTAATTATTTTGATTAAATATATAAAAATAATTATTTTAATTAAACATACAAAAAGTAATTTTTAATAAACTAGTTTTATTTATTTTAATTTTAAACTTAATATAAGAAACAAGAAAATAAATTAAATAATTAAATAAGAATAATATTTTTAATTAAAATTATTTATTTTAATTTTAATTAAACAAATTAAAATTTATTTTAAATTTTACTCATATAATTTTTATTAAATGAAAAAAAAAGGAAAAAGAAGCAAAAATATAAAGAATGAAGAGTCGAGAGCATTTTAGTCATTTTATTTTTTTAATTTTAATTTTTTAACTTTTTAACAAAAATGATGAAAAATTATATAAAATAATCAAATTGTCTAATCGAATTAAAGTATAAGGATAAATTATTAGTTTTTTAAAAAATAAAAATATGAGTGTTAATTAAGTTAAACCTCAAAAATATATTTTATTTGAAAATCAATTTCATTCTGTTTTTATTTATAATTAAACTTATATGTGATTGATTAATTAAATTAAGTTTCAGTGTTTGCAATTCTCTTTTTCCATTAATTTTATTTTTATTATTTGAAAGCCTCTGTTTTAAAATCATATATATATATATATATATATATATATATATATATATATATATATATATATATATATATATATAACTTATACTATTATTTTTACAAAATCATAGATAACTAATGAGATCTTAATTTCCACGCACGTGAGCCACGTAGACTGGGTCTTTGGAATAAGGATTTGACATACATTATTTGTATGACCAAAAATGGATAAACCATATAACTTTGGTTGTAGATAAGTAAAATTACTCATGCGTCATTTAAATTTAATTATTTAAATATATAAATTCAATTTAATTTCAATCAAATTTATTTCAATCTCAACTAATTTAAATAATGAGTCGAGTAATATATTATAATATTTAATTCAAGTAAATTATTAATATAATCAAATAATAAAATCTTATATTTCAAATGTGTTTTATATTATATATTATAATCTATTAATTTAATAATTTATTTGATTTTTATTTTAATATTAATAAATAAAATAATTTATTTTTTATTAAAAATCAAATCTAATTGAGTCTAATTTAAATATTTCAAATATCCTTCTTAGCTGAATTTGACTTTTAAAATGAAATCTTAATTAAATTCAAATCAAATTTAGAATTTCAAATTTCTTTAATCAAATTGAATTCAAATTTAATATGATTTTAACTTAACTGGATTTAATTACATCATTACACCTTCACATGCCACTGGTTGAATGAATAGTTGAAAATTAATGTTTTGTGTTTTTAAATTTACAACAATTAATTAAGATTATTTGATAAATTTAGTGCTTAGAACAATATTTTAAATTCAGTAATTAATATTTTAAAATTACAATTAAAATATTAAAAATTAAAATCTTTAATTATTACTATTTAATGAGTAGCCGCAATCTACGTACTACCATTTACCAAGGGTGTACTGTAAGCATTCGATCAGCTCCTTGATGATACGGAACAGTCAAACAGGGTCTCTATCAAATTTTTTGAGGTTAATTATGATTTTCTTAATATATTAAGTTTTTTTATTTTTTAAAAATATATTAATTTTTTATGAAAATTATTATAATACACCACTAAATTTTTTATCTAATTTTATCATTAATCAATTTTAAAATAATTTATAAGAATAATAAAAAGATAAAAATATATTTATTCTTTATTTTTAATTAATTACATTCTATTTTTACTTTAAAAAATATTTTTTAGGTTAAAAAATATATTTTTATAGAAAAAATATATTTTCATGTTTTTTGATAAATTTAAAAAAAATAATAAAAATATTTTTTATTTTATTTTTTAAAAAATAAAAATTTGAAAATAAAAAATATTTTTAAAAAAATATTTTTACTTTTTATTTTTAAATTTGTCAAAAATATGAATTTATATAAAAATTCAAAAAAAAATAATTTAATTTCTTCTTAAATTATTTTTTAAAATTAAAAATTAAAAATAAAAATATTTTTGTTTATTTTTTATTTTTATATTTGTAAAAAAAATATCAAAATAAATTATTTAATCCTAAAAGATATTTTTAAAATTAAAAATAAAATATAATTAATTAAAAATAAAGAGTAAGATATTTCTGTCTATTTATTATTATTGTTTATTATTTTATTGTTGAGAGTTAACTAATGATAAAATTGAATAGAGAAAATAATTAATATAATGAGATATTAAAATTTGTGTATTTCTATAAAGTTAAAAATAATTTAGTATATTAAATGATTTAAAAAAAAATAATTAACTCAATTTTTTATTATTCACCTAGAGAATTTCCTCGTCCTAGGATATGCTGCCCTGCCGCAAAATACCGTGCCCCCCTGCCAGCTCACTCGTTTGGAAAAAGGGTTGGATTGGAATCTGGAACTGTTTTCATGTAATTTCACGTGTGTAAACTCAATATTTTTATTTTTTTTTAAAAAATATATATTTTTTTTTATTTTTAAATTTATCTATTTTTTATTTATATTAAAAAATTTAAAAAGAAATAATTTAATTAATAATTTAATTTCTTCTTAAATTATTTTTTTAAAATAAAAAATAACAAATAAAAAATAAAAAATATTTTTATTTATTTTTTATTTTAAAATTTATCAAAAATATGAAAATAAATTTTTTAATTTTAAAAAAATTTTAAAGCAAAAAATAGAATGTAATTAATTAAAAATAAAGATCAAAGATATATTTGTCTTTTTACTATTTTTATAAGGTTGATTAAGAGTTAACTAATGATAAAATTAGACGGATGAGAAGAAGTTAACGTAGTTTTAAAAAGTTAGAAAAATTTAGTATATTGGATCATTTTATATGGAGAAAATAATAATTAATTCAATAAAAGATTCATTTTCATATTTTTTAAAAATTTAAAAATAAAAAGTAAAAAATATTTTTTAAAAATAAAATAAAAATATTTTTTAAATATTTTTAAAAAATATTTTTATTTTCAAATTTATTAAAAGTATGAAAATAAATTTTTTAATTTTGAAAAAAAAATTAAAGTAAAAATAGAATGTAATTAATTAAAATTAAAGAATTAGAATAAGAATATTTTTATCTTTTTATTATCCTTATAGAATTGACTAATAATAAAATTGGATAAAATGGACTAATAATATATTATGATATTCGTTAAGGGGAGTTAATATATTTATAAAAAATCAAGAGATTTAGTATATTAATATATTAGATTATTTTATATAAAGAAATAATAATTAATTTAATAAAAAATAAAATATCAGATAAAATAAAAAAGTTGAATTAATTAAATTATTGACAATTTTTTTTTGTCGTTTTTTTTTTTAATTAATTTTTAATTTATATGAAAAATTAATAATTTTGTCAAGTACTTAAATAAGAAACTTTCAAATCACAAGTTGATAAAAAAGTTAGTTAAAGTTAATGATAATAATTATTTTCCTATTACCCATTCAAATATAATCCAATAATAAATATATATTTATTTATAAAAATTAATAAAAATTTTTAAAAATTGATTAATTTAACGAAATCAATAAATTTCTGTAAAATTAATTTGATTAAAAAATTAATCGATTCAATTTAATTAAAAATATAATTTTTTTATTAATTGAATTATAAAATAAAAGTGGAAAAATAAATTAATTTAATAAATAAAAATGCAGTAAATTTGTTGGTCAGTCAACTGCTGTTAAAGTTTCTATCAAACTGCTGTCGAAAGTTCCTGCTAATTGATTTCAAAACCAAAATCTAAATTCAGTGCTCTAAATATTATTCCTTCGATTAGCTTTATATTTATTATGTGAGAAATTAAAAATTAGTTTTCAGATAATCTGCTATCAGCTAAATGATGGAAGTTGAGAATATTATTGCTACTAATGATCAAATTAGTATCCTTTCACAGAGACCAAATCCAGATGGAGATGATCAATTTCCCAGCTTGCCTCAGGCAGAAAGTAAATTAGATCTACTAGGAGTCATTTTCTTGCATATTTTCTCTTCCAGGTGGATTCATTCACTTCCAAGCCGGAGATCAACGTCCCCATCACTGTCATCTCAGGTATCGATTAGTATCCCATCGGAGCTAGAGCTTCCGTTGACTTCTCACCAGTCATCACCGGAACATCCATCCAGCCCCAGTTTTGACACACAGGAAAGAATTGGCAACGTAAACCAGTCTGATACTGCTTCTACTGAATCTTTTCAATCCTGCAATACTCACTTTGGCGATCCATGGAAATTCACACACAAGGTTTGAGCTCAAAAAACCCCAAATTAATTAGATTTTTTTTTTTTTTACAGTTTATATATATTTTTTAATTAATAACTATTTATTTTTCTTTTATTTTTTATTTTTATTTTTGTAGAAATTATTATATTGTTTCAAACTACAACAGCGTGGGTGAAGATCGTATGTTGTGTGATATGTAAATTTATACTCTTTATCCTAAATATGGTATTTTATTTTATTTTATTATTTTTCTCAAAAAGAGTTTCTTATTTTTTTTTAAATATTAAATAAGAAATTAATTTTCTGTAAGATGAAATATCATTATTAAGTTTTGTGGGACTTACGTTTAAGTTATAATTTATTTTTATTAATTATAAATATTAAAAAATATTTCTAAAAGAAAAATGGAAATAAATTATTAAAAATAAAAAAATTCTTAAGTCTCATGATCAAACAAAATTCTCTACACTTTTTTAATAAGCCAAATAAATTCATAAATCTAATAAAATCTTCAATTTAATAGTAAATTTTACATTTACTCATGAATAATTTAAATTTAATCTTACAAACAATAATAATAGATTTAGGCTGCTAAATTAAAGATTTTTTAGATTTATTGATTGGTTTGGTTTTTAAAAAGTGTACAAAATTTTGTGTAAGTGAATATATATATATATGAGATTTAAGATTTTTTTAATTTTTTTAATTTATTTTTCCTTTTTATCTTAAACATACTTTAATTTTATCAAAAAATATTTTTATTTTTTATAATTAATTAAAATTAAATTTTAATTCAAAAAGTGAGTCTCAACACTATAGTTCTTATTTGTAAAATTATAATTTTTTTGTTACATTGACATTTTAATTTATATAACACTTTCATTTTTAAAATTTTAAAATATAATTTATTTTAATCATTTATTATTATGTTATGGAGATCGCCTTAGTATTGAGTCTATTTACTAAAAAAAAAAAACAAATTTTAGTAGGATATATTTTGTGATTTATTTTTCAAAAGTAATTTAAAGATTTGAGAAAAAGTTGATAAAAGTAAATACTTTTAGGCAAATAAGTTTTATTTTTATATTTTAAAGAAAATATTTATGATAAAAAATAAAATCATTATTAAATTATTTTGTATTAATTATAAGTAAACTAGTCATGAACCAACACTATTATAATTTATATTTTCTTAAAATAATTTTAAATTTAAATATTATCTTTTTATAATTTTAAATATTAATATAAAAATATTTAGTAAGTTTATTGTTTATAGATCAATTAATAAATAAATAAATAATATTAATGTATTGACCTGTAATTTTATAAATATTAATTGAAAGTTACAGAAACATGATGATAAAAAATTTTCACAATTTTTCAACTTATATATATATTAACTTTTTGGTAATTAATAATGCTGGTGCTTGTTTTAAGGTTTTGGAGTGGACCTTCGCTATAGGCAACTTAACTGTGGAGATAGCAACCATAGTGTTGGAATTGATGTCTTCGCAGAAGAACTATATTTTTCTGCCAATATGTGTAGCAATGGCTTGTCTAAGTGTGGTTATTTGTATATGCGAGCTTGTCCATAAGGGTATTAAGGAAAAGGCTATTTGGAGACGGAGAAGCACCATACCTTGGTTCTATCATGCATCTGAAAATGGCCCTAATGATATTCCTTTAGGTTCCTACACAGATATTGTTGGACTGATTTGTTCCTTTGCTCAGTCAATTATTACCACTACAAGTTATTGTGTGTTCCTCAAAACTGGTAAGAATCCAGTCAAAGTATCCATTTGGGCTGCTTTTTTTGCCTTGTGTCAATTGTTTAGACACCGTTTGGCACAATATATTGCAAGAAAACGATTTAATTAAATTAAGTTAATAGAATTTAATTACAATTACTGATAGAATTTAATTGTGGGCAATAATTGAAAAAAAAAAAGAATTCTATTATTTCAAATATATAAATTGGGACATGAAAATAGCCATAAAGGATAGACAACCAAGTCATTGAGGCTTACTCCATCTTCAGATTTCAATGAGGATGATTCTAGTGGCAACGAGGGTGGAACTCAAGACGAGGAAGATGAGGATGTTGAGATTGAGGCAATGGCACACGGTTCTAGTCCTCCAAGAAGAAAAAAAAGACAGTGAGCCTCAGTCTAGCCCACAACCAGGAGTTCATCATGACTATGCCTCTGATTTTATGTTCCGCCAAGTGCTTGACAAGCTCTCTCTTATTGAAGGAAAGTTCGAGTTGAGATTTGATATATTGGATGAGCAGTATGCTTCTTTGGCAAAGAGACAGGATGCCTTAGAAACTAGTCAAAGGGCACTTCACGAGTCGGTTTATCTCATTAGAAGATCTCTTGCCATTGGACTCTCTTCGGAAGACATATTCACCGGTCCTCCACCACCTCTTACCCAAGGCCAAGCCACAAACCAAATCCAAGACACTCCACATGGTTAGTTGCTCATTTCATTATTGATTCTTACGTTTATACTTTGTTTTGTTACATTTATTTTTGTAACTTTTGCAATCTGTTGAATGTTAGCACATTTTCAGATTTTCAATCTTAGATGTTAGCCATTATTGTGCCATTAAGGTTTATTGATATAAATTTAGCCATTTTTGGATATAAGTATCATTTGAGTTTTTTGATGAATGTAGTGCTTGTTGCTTGGTATATTTATACTTGTATGTTTAATTTTCCCCCTCTCCTTTTTTATTATGTTAAAAAGGGAAATAATTTATGGATACCATACATGTTTAGGGGGAGTTCAAATAATTTATGGATACCATACATGTTTAGGGGGAGCATATATTTTGAACTTCATTGTGTGTATATATATATAACTTGGAATTGAATTAACTCATTTTCCACTAAATAATTTTTAAATTTTTTTGTTGAACAGGTAATTCATTGTGATTTAGTTTTATCATTATAAAAAAGGGAGAAATTATTATTTATACATATATTTTGATAATGTTCCAAATTTTGTCAATTCATTTAACACTTGTTGCCAAGTATTTTCGCTGATATGCATGTGATAATGTTCATTTCTCATTCTTCACGGACTTTAATTTTAATGAAAATTCAAAAATTTGGGACGGTGAGTAAATTCACACTTGCTATTGAATTATAATGCATATTACTGAATTATAATGCATATTACTGATGTATTTCACAACTGATTTTTAAAATTCATTAATGTTACTCACTAGAGCAATCAAGCAAAGGAAATACTCGTTATCCATTGAGAAGAATTTGACAATGTCGAACAGATAGAAACTTTACGAATATTACTTAGAAACTTATGAGCGATATATAGCAAAATATTGAATATTACTTATCGATTTCAAACAAATCTGCAAAATATCATTTAGTCGTTGTACTTTAATATAAGCACAGAAAACATCATTTTCAAGTTTGAATGACTATATTTATGAGTATGAAGTCAAGAGCTATAAATAAGTGAAGTGTCTAGGTAAAAAGAAACTAGAATCCATGTGATAAGTGTTGGATATATTAAATAACCCTAATATATGTTCTAATATAAGCCCTAATAGAAAATGAATTTTTGTAGTGTGCCTATGGACAAAAGCCCATTAACTGGTTTAACCCTAGTATAAATCTATATATATGCTAGATAGGGACAGCATGCTAGGTATTTCAAACTAGATACCTAGGGTGTAATGCTTCAAGCAATCGCATATTGCTTGACCTAAAATCCTAACAATCTTGAAGCATTATGTTTTCTAATTTTTGGATTCAAGTTTTCTTGTTCTAATTTGAATTCAAGTTTGTTATTATTGATTTAAGTTCTAGTTTGATTAATTAAATAATCAAATTTTTTATTTTTTATTCAAGTTATTAATTAAATAAAAAAAAAATAGAGAGTTTGGTAGTTGAAAAAGAAAAAAAAAGATTTGGAATTAAGCTCGTGCAACAGTGGTGATTTGGAATCAGGCAGCAATAGTGGAAGCAACCAGCAGCGGAGATCGGTGAAGAATAGAGGAGATTTGAAACTGGTTCGGTTTGAATCACTGGTTTGATTCGAATTGTCGGTTGGGTTCAAATCATAGGTCCGATTCAATTGGTTTGATTCAATTGTCGATTTGATTCAATCATCGATTTGATTCAATTATCGATTCGATTTAATTATCAGTTCGATTTAATTATCAGTTCGATTCAATTGCTAGTTCGATTCAGGTGCACTTGTTCCAACTTTCCTTCCATATAATTTTTGCTATTTAATTGTTTATTTAAATATATAGAAGAATGGATAAATGTGTTTCGATTGAGATTGTCAAACTAAAATCTTTTAGTGGATCTGAATTTAATTTTTGGAAGTGAAAGACTCAATTTGGACTGAAATATGAAAATATATTCTACACTATTTTGAGTACCTTTGCTGATACAATGGAGGATGTTGATGAATTTCAATAGAACAAGGATGATGACTTCTGCAAAGACTATCTATTGAATTGTCTTTTTGATCAGTTGACAGAAGTTTTTAGCAAATATAACACTGCTAAAAAAATATGGGATAATTTAGATGCTCAATTTAGAAATGATGAGGAATTGTCAAAAACTCAGCTAGTTGACAAATTCATGAATTTCAAATTTAATGAAAATATGGAAATTACTCCTCAAGTAACTGATCTGGAAAATCTGAAATCTAAATTAAATAATGAAAAGATCATCATCTGTGATGCCTTCTTAGTTGGGGCAATAATTTATAAACTACCTTCTGCATGTCACACTTTTAAAACTAAAATATATAGGAAAAAGATGCAAGTGGGACTGGATGATCTCAAACGATTCATCAGAATCGAAAATGAGAACAGAGTTAGAAATAACTTGGAAATTGTTAGACAACAGCAGTCGGCTGCTAACACAATCACATATTCCAAGAAATTTTCTAGGAGATCCAAGTCGACCAAAAATGAACCCCCCAGGTTGGAGGCCAAAAAGACTATTTCTAAGAAGAAAATGGACAAGTGCCACAACTGTGGGAAATGGGATCATTTCATTGCAGAATATAAGGCTCCCATAAAAACTAAATCTAACACACCAAATAAAGAAGCAAATATGATAGTACCAAATACTGAGCCTCAAAATTTTATTGCTATGATCGAAAAAAGTGGAAAGGCCAGTACTTCTTCAGAATGGTGGTTAGATACAGGAGCTACCTATCATGTTTGTAAAAACAAAATGGAACTTGATGATGCTACTGAAGTCAACGAGACTATCGTTGTGGCTAGTGGAGACAAAGAAGTAGTGACTCATAC